>JAPYYM010000591.1:0-14505 GCA_028534135.1 Potos flavus
GTCTGCCTTCATCATCTGAGCAGAGGGGAGAGGTTGCCAACAAGCAACTGAACTGAGCGATGCCATTAGGAGGGCCATTCTCCCTCCCACCAGCAAGCCTGAGTCACTGACTTGGGAGGGGACAGGTGGTGCCGTGTTTAGGGGCCTGGGTGCTAAGCCAGGCTGTGTGGCCTGGAAGCCCAGCTCTGCCACTTGCTAACTGCATGATCTTGAGCAAGTTCCAACACCTCCCTGTGCCTCAGTTTCCCCTCGTGTTAAAATGAGGGATAATGAGAGTTCTTCATAGATTTGTTGCAAGGACTACACGAGTTAACAGACGTGTACCAGGAGCCTAATGAGGCCCTTGTGAAAGTTCACTACACAGAGTCCTCGTTGCCCTCCCTGGGTCAGACACGCCAGGCAAAGATGCCTCACCATTTTATTAGAAAGGAACTCACTCCTAAGCCTCACTTAAGAAATCTTAATTGATGTCATTGGCTATTCATAACCTCCAGCCCCCACTGAATTGAAATGAGAAATACACAAAGCCCACATCTCTTGCGGTTCCCCTCCCTCGAAGAAGCATTGGCCAAGAAGAGCAGGAAGGTTAGGAGAGTGAAGTTCAAGGCCAGGAGTGCAGGGGGAGGGAGCACAGGCTCCAGAGTCACTCTGCTCCCCACTCACATCTCAGGCCTGGCATTCATGGCCGCATGCTGCCAGGTACGAGACTTTGGTTTTCTGGGTCTCGATTTTTCTCATCCATCAAATGGGGATAAGAATAGTCCTGTCCCTTCTGCAGAGCTAGGATCATAAAAGGCATTCTGGGCAAAGAGGACTGCACGAGCTGAGATCTGGAGGTCTGAAAGCTGGGGAGTGTGGCCCGGGATGTCTGGGACGCAGGATGATTGGGAAGGGGGGCCCATAGAGTACAGGGCAGGGACCCCCATAGGAATCCCTGCTGAATAAGACAACACGGTAGGACTCTGGTGGTTGTCTCCTTTTCTGCCCTAGTATGAGAGGTTCCTCTCTCAGAGGCAGAAAGGAAGTGAAGATGTTGATCCCCCAGAAGAGGGGCACCCTAAAATGCTGGGCCTTTTGTCAGACACTTCTAAACTTCTGGGCTTGGGAAATGAAAATGCTATGAAACTCTGAGTTTTAAAGATCTTGATAGGATGACATCAGGAATTAAAGGTTGGAAGCTGAGGTTTGGGGCAGAATGGAGAACTCGCCCCCATTTAGAGATACATATGACCCAGTCTCTCTCTCTCTCTCTCTCTCACACACACACACACACACTGCCCCTAATCTCTGAGATTTTAGCTCAGACCTCCTGGAAACAGCCATCACCAAGAGAGAACGCCTCTGATGGCAGAATTCCAGACAGAGGGAAAACGAGTAAGCAGATACTGACACACACCCTCATTTGCACAAATGAATCGAGGCCCATTTCCACTCCCAGGGAGCAACTACCAGCTTTGAAAAGCAGTTTCTGCAAAGTGTCTTGAGTGCTTGAGGTATTTATAGACATTTCAGAGCATGAAAAAACCTTCAAGAGAAGAAAGGCGCCCCAACCCTGCTTGACCAGCCCTGATGCCACATCCCCACCCCACCATTAAGATACTTTTGGAAACTTCACGAAAACAAAAGGTTTGGTGTTTTGTTTTTTTTTTTTAGTTCTTGTTTTTTAAATGATGTATTACTTTTAATGCACCGGGACAAATCAGTTTCAAAAGAAGCTATAATGTTGGCTTTATTTCACCATGGAAAATTTGTGCTCGGAGGTCAGAAGCATCTTATATAAAAGGATCAAAATAAATAAATAAATAAATACAAATAAATAAGAATTGCTTCAAAGGGGCTCAGGGGGCTGTTGAAGAATCAGATGCAGGGGTCCGCAGCCAGGACTTCCTCTTAATACCTTCTCAGCACTGTGGGACGAGAGGAGGGGTGATAAAGGCATCAGTGGGGAGACTGAGGCAGGAGCTGATCTCCGCCCCAGGGGCCATCCCTGCCACCATCCCCCATCCTCAGCCAATCTGGATGTTTGAGGCTTTGGAATCATCCCTCTCTCTGGACCTCAGTCTCCTCATCTGTAAACTGGGAATCATCATTGCCCTGGTGATCCTGACCTCTGCCTCTGCGGCTATAGACAGGTTAGGGGAAACCGGGAGGAAAACGTTTAGGACTCTTTCTGCTCCAAGGAGAGGCTGCCGGACAATGGCAGGATTCCATCCTGAGGTGGTTCTGCCTCTTTTGGTAAGAGAGGCAGGAGGTGGCTAGAAGGGGGGTTAGGACTCATGGACAATGATGTCCACATTTAATATTTCCAGAAAGACACTCCGTGGCCCTAAGGACTGTCAGCAAGAGAGAGTAACGTCCAGGTGTCCTTTGCTCAGTGTGGTCTCTGGAGACAGCAAACCTGGAAGTGGTTCCAATGGTGGAACCCGTGGGAATGGGGGAGGGTGAGCCAAGGGGGCAGGGAGGGGGCTTACCATTGCAGCCCAGGCCACTGAGGGAGCCGATCCGGTCCAGCCTCCGGCCAAAGCACCCTGACTTGCGCATCATCTTGGGACTGCGTAGTCTTCTCAGGGCCTGGAGGACATTGTCATCGGGCCCAAGGGCCCCCACAGGGGGTTCCTCCCGGGCCTCCCAGGCTTCTGCGGGGCTGTGGTCCTGCTGGAGGGGTCCCAGGGCCATCTGCTCTGCCTGCAGCTCTGAAACTGTGTCCCTCAGATGGTCCAGCAGCTCCTGCAATGGGTGGGGATAGCCTGAGCCTCAGGAACCCGAACCTGGGCAGACCCGCCCTCAATGGCACCCAAGTGAACCAACCACCTTGGGTATGGAGTCCTGGCATCCAATCTCGTCACTTTCTGATTCCTTTACTGCTAATTCCCAGGGGATACTGAGGACCTCTTGGGACAGTAGCTAAGGACCCCCGAAATTTCGCTACCCACCGTGGCCTTTAGGCAGGCTGCAGCGCTCACCTGCATTGAGGACAGTTCGGAGGCGGGACCAGGTCCACCCAGCGGGTGGGAGCGACCTCCTCGTGGCGACAGATGCAAGAACAGGAAGAGCAGGAGGGCCCGGAGCAGCGCTGTCTGGGGGTCCATGTCGCTGGAGAGAAGTGAAGAAAGAGATTGTCGCCGCCGCTGCTGCGCTGCGTCCCAGGTCACGTCTCACCTCTTCGGGTCCCGCGGGCGCTCTCCTGAATCCTTCGGCAACGTCGGCCTTTTATCCCGCGCCTGGGGTTATCTCTGATTTATCGGCCGCATTCCGGCCCGCTGAGCTCAGGGCGGGGGAATGCGCCCCTCCGCGCCTGCGACCATACTCGCCGGGGGGCGGAGGCTGGGGAGAGCAGGCCTTGTATAGAAATGGGCCTGGCCGGGGGGCGGGAGCGCGCGGGGGACATCAACAGGTCCTTGTCCTCCTGCTTCCTCTTTTCCTGCAACACTCCTGGGGCCTTTCCTCTCCACCCCCAACCATTCCTGGAGAGGGCAGAGACAACTCCAGCGTTCCGAGGCCCGACGCAAGTGCGGGGCGCACGGCGTGACTCAGAGCGAGAACAGCCCCAGCCAACACCCCACCGCGGCGCGTCTTCCCTCCCTTCGCCTCCCTGGAACTGGGCACAGCTCTGTGCGCTCGGCTCCGTGCGCCCTGCGGGGCCGCGGGTCTTCCGGCGTCCTGACCGCTGTCCGTGGTGCTGATCCTCCTGCGCAAACCTAGCACCAAGACGTCTTGCTCTCCTCAATTCAGGTCTCCTAGAAAGGCAAGAATGGAGTAGGGACTTCTGAGACCCCTCCCCCACCCTCTCACAACAGCCTGCATTAGGATGTGCATTCTCCAATGTCATCTGATTAAAAGCCTGGGCATGACAAGGAACTTCTGGAATGCTGACCCTGCTTCCATCCCTTAAACGGTAGAGCTTGATTTGGCTGGAATTTTGAGAGGCAAGGCCCAGAGATGAAGTCACCCAGGAATGCCGTCTATCAAATCTCCTCCAGGTGCCAACACCTCCTCTCCCCCACCAAGACAACATGGGACGGAAAAAGCAAAGATGACTGGAAGATTGTTATCTATTTGGTGGGACACTAGAAGTGTGAACAATGCCCCTCCCCAATGCCTCCTTCATCTGACCACCAATGACCTAATTGGTTAGCAGATGGTCTGGACCTCCTATCTGTGATTACAAATGAGGCTGCAAAGAAAAATGGTCCTGGAAAGAGACACAGTAGATTAAATCCCCCCTAAAGCATGCATGACTGATGTCACCACTCTTTCCAGATGCCTTGTGTTGACAAGCAGCAGGATGAGAGAACGGGATATGGGTGATGGGGAAAAGGCAGCAAGGGGAGAAGCTGTGACCTCGAAACAAATCTTACCTTAGAAAAATAGCATCTGCCTGATATGTGAGAAAAATATTACTGCTTTTCATTTTTCAAAGGAGGAAACTGAGCTCAGAGGAATTCATCTGCTTTATTAGTTGACAAGTGGTAAAGCTTGGGTTGCAACCCAGGCAGTCTGACTCCAGACCTGACGCTCTTAATCACTGCCAGGGTGATTGCAAGGGGTTCCTACTAAAAGAAAAAATTGGATTAATCCACTGTCATCTCTGACGGTACAGAGAGCTGTGTGTGCGAGCACACACATGCACCACAGAAAAAATATACAAAGATTAAGTGTCAATGAAAGAGACAAGAAAATCCAATCCAGTGCAGAGCTGAGCCAGAGACTCAGAGGCTGCTGAGAGCATAGAGAGTCCCTAATGCTGGGTGGCAGAAGTGTTGGGAGCCTGGCAGAGTCCATCAATCAGCACCTATCAAGAAATGACTCCGCATGTAACCTGAGCCTTGCTTTACTCTCCTGCAAAATGGACATATGCTCCCTCCTTTCAAGGACTACAAGGGAGAAAATGATGTCTGTGAAAGCCCATGGCATCATGGAAAGAGACAAAGAATTAGAAATATAATTGCACTGAAAGAGATTGTGATCCCACTAGGGAGACAGTCAGGCCAGGGAAAATAATTAAGTGCTAGGCACTCTGACGGAGCCTCCATTTGCCCCAGCAGAGGGGATCGTGGAAAAGATTTTAGAGAAGACACAGGACTGGATACATCCTCCAGGACCTTCTGTCCAGTGAAGAACAATATATTATCAATTAGTTTCCACACCAGATCATCCCCACAAACATTTATTAAGTGCCTACTGTATGCCACTTACTTTCCATTCCTATTAAATGGAGCTAATCATACCATCGATGTCACAGCATTACTGCATAAGGGTTAAATGAGATGGCATATGTGGTAGGCTGCATAATGTTCCCCCAAAGATGTCCATGTCCTAATCCCCAGAACCTGTGAGTATGTTACTTGACATGGCAAAGGGGGATTTGCACCTGTGGTTAAAGATCTGGAGGTGGAAAGACTATCCTGGATTATGGGGGAGGGCGAATGTAATCACAAGGGTCTTTATAAGAGGGAAGCAAGAAGATCAGAGTCAGAGAGGGAAAATGGAAGGATAGAAACAGATCAGAGATGAGAGAAGAGTCTACGCTACTGCTGGCATCCTTGAAGACAGAGGAAGAGTCCATGAGCCAAGGAGTGTAAGTGGCCTCCAAAAGCTATAAAAAGCAAAGAAATGGATTCTTCCCTAGAGCCTCCAGAAGGAACACAAGCCTGCCTGCCAACACCTTGAGTTTAGCCCATTGAAAAAGCGATCTTCAGACTTCTGCTCTCCAGAACTATAAGGAAATCAGTTTATATTATTTTAAAGCACTAAGTTTGCAGTAATTTGTTTCAGTAGTAATACAAAATTAATACGGTACGTTTAAAATGCTAAGCATAGAGCCTGATAATAAGCCCTCTGCGAAGGTGGTTGTGGTGGCAGTATTGGTTCTTATCAGGGTCAAACCTTAGGTTTTAGGTGCTGGCTGCAGAGAAAGAAAGAAGCCCCTTAACTCATTCAACAAACCTTTATCAACGGTTGGGGGTCACAATGGTCTGGAGTCCAGACTCTGGAATCAGACTGCCTGCATGCAACACCACCTCAACCTTTTGCTACGTATGTGGTCCTGGACAAGTTACTTCACCTCTCTCTGTATTTTCTCATGTCTGCGTCACAGGGTTTTCATGAGAAGGGAATGGGACCGTGCAGGTACAACTAAGCTTCTGCTAGGAGGTGGGAACACCGTGAACAAGCCAAACTCTGCTCTTGGAGAGCTCACAGTGCAGGGAGAAAGAGGCAGTCACAAGCCACCCCCCAGGATGATGTGGCGACCGATACGGGAGAGAGTCCTGGGCACTGTGTAAGCACAGCAGGAACGCTCGGTTGAGGAGGAAGCTTCCTGCAGAAGGTAGTACTGAGCTAAGGTTTTGAGGGATAAGAATGAATTAGCCATGAGAAGGAAGATGGGGAGGGCATTCTGGGCAGAGGTGGGGGCTGCTTAACTGATCAGCTACCACCTCTAGGAAGTACCTTAGTCCATTCAGGCAGCTCTAATAAAAGAGCACAGACTGTGTGGTTCATAAACAACAGAAATGTATTTCTTGCAATTCTGGAGCCTAGGAAGTCCAAGATCAAGGTGCTGGCAGATTCAGTGTCTGGTGACAGCCCACTGGTGACAGTGAAGAATTGGTGCTTCTTCATAAGCAGCTCTTTCTTCTGCCCATCTGGCAGAAGGGACAAGGGAGCTCTCTGAGTTCTCTTTTATAGGGGCACCAATCCCATTGTGAGGGCTCCACCCCCATGGCCTAATCACCTCCCAATGGTCCTACCTCTTAATACCCTCACGTTGGGGAAATAGGTGTCAACATATGAATTTGCGTGGGAGGGAACACACACATTCAGTCTACAGAATCCAGGCTCTTGGCAGAAGGAAGAAGATGCAGAAAAGGAAAGGTCTGGGACAAGTGTGCAGAGCTACAACTTCCCTCTGACTCGGACCTCCAGCCCTGGGCAGCCACAGCGGGCAGCACGAGAACACTGACCACTAGGGGAAGGGGAGGGAGGAAGCAGGGAGCACTGCCCAGGGAGTCAATAGGTGGTACATCTCTGCCCACTGCTATCTCACGGTCTGGCTTTTTGCAAGGCATTTCTCTGCTCTGGGACTCTGTTTCCGCTTGTGTAGAATGAAGGAATTAGACGAGGGTTTCTCACGGGCACAGAAGCCCTATAATCGTCAGCTGCCCCTGTTCATGGTTAGGTCTGCTCACCGGCTCCCAGCCCCCACTGGTCCTTCAATCTTCTGTGACTTGCAGACTTTCTCAAAAGCCAGAAAACACCTACAGAAGGGCCATCAGATCCTTCCCATCCGTGGCATCAATGCAGGTGCATGCGTAGGTGTGTGTGTGTGTGTGTGTGTGTGTGTGTGTGTGTGTGTGTTAGGAGTGCTTTGGAAACCAGCCTGAGTGTGCAGCTCTTCCCTGCCCTCCAAGTGAAATCTCCAAACCGATACTTATCAGAGGGAGGTCTGAGCTTTGTAGCCTGGAAGGAAATAGCTATTAACTCTTCCCATCCCATGTCCAGCCTCACCAGTAATACCTGAAGCATCTGAGTGTAATGGAGGGATTGCCTCTCATTTCTATAACCTCATACGGAAAACGAAATCTGAAGGGGTCAGATTCCTCCCCACCACCTCCAGAAAAGCCTGTATTCATTTTGTCCCTCTAGCCGACATCCTGGTGGAATCATTGGAGCTCCTGGACCCATAAATGCCTGAAGTTAATCTACTTGGGCCTTTGCAGTTATGCGAGCTGATAATTGGCCCCCCACCACTTTTTTTGCCTAGACCAATTTAAGTTAAATTTCTGTCACTTCCATCCCAAAGCTCCCTAACTGACCCAGTCCCCCAAAAGAAACTGCACACCTTTTTCTTAGAAATATTTCTTGAAAATAAGATATCACAGCCCTTAGTAAAAGCCCAAGGTCTAAAGCCTTTTCAGACAAAAGCGCTGAACGCTGTCTAATTTTTTTTCTGGTTTACTGCAGCACTTTATTTTCCTTCCTCAATGATGCATTGCTGGACCCAAATGTTCTCACGTGACAGTAGAAAACCAAAATTTGTCATCTCTTCCAGAACTGAGAATTGCATACAAAAATCTAACATAAATCAAAAGGAGGAGTAAATGTACAGGGATAAATGCAAACCATTTTTCAACTCAAGGCAAGTAATGACCCACAGTGTTCTGGCAGGAAAACATCAGTTAAGAAAGGAAAACGGAGATGGGGCACCTCGCTGCCTTGGTCGGTGGAGCATGTGACTCTTGATCTCAAGGTTGAGTTTGATCCCCACATTGGGTGTAGAGATAACTTAAAAATAAAATCTTTAGGGACGCCTGGGTAGCTCAGTTGGTTAAGCGTCTGCCTTCTGCTCAGGTCATGATCCCAGGGTCCCAGGATCGAGTCCTACCTCGGGCTCCCTGCTCAGCGGGGAGTCTGCTTCTCCCTCTGCCTGCCACTTCCCCTGCTTTGCACACACTCTCTCTCGACAAATAAATAGAATCTTTTTTTTAACAAATAAATAAAATCTAGGAAGGAAAGAAGGGAGGGAGGGAGGAAAGGAGGAAGGAAAAAGGAAGAGAGGGAGGGAGTGAGGGAGGAAGGAAAGAAGGAAAATGGGTCCTTGAGGCTCAGACTTTCCCAACCCTGTTAGACGGGCAAGACAGAAATAACAATAGGGTACGTGATGGTCCCAGTAGACAGCACCGAGTTAGCATAGGGGTCACACTTCATGATGGAGTTGAAGTGGTCTCGAGGATTCCACAGGACTCCATACCCAGGATAGAGGGCTGGAAGAGCGCCTCCAGGCCGTGGAATTACTCATTGCCAATGGTGATCACCGCCTGACGGGCATCTTGTAGCTCTTCTCCGGGGTAGAGGACGACACAGTGCCAGCCATCTCCTGCTCCAAGTCGAAGGCTACGTAGCACGGCTTCTCCGCATGGTCACGCAGGAATTCCCGCTCGGCCGTGGTGCTGACGCTAAAGCCATTCTCCCTGAAGATCCTCATGAAGCAGTCCATCAGGTCTCGGCCAGCCAGGTCTAGATGCGGGATGGCGTGGGCACGGCGTACCCCGCGTAGATGGGCACAGTGTGGGTGACCCGTCTCCGGAGTCCATGACGGTATCCTGGGGCAGCCAGGCGTGTACAGGGACAGCACGGTCTGGATGGCCACACACGTGGCAAAAGTGTGTATGGTCTCAAACGAACATGGGCCTGGCAAAGGGAACAGCCAGTGCTGAGGCTACGGTGCATCCGAGAATGGCAAAGAGACCGGCGCTGGGAGTGGAGGGGGTGACGAGAACCAGGCTCAGAGACGTAGGGAGGGCTCCACAGAGGGCTCCTGGCTAGGACTTTGGCTAACCCTACCTTGAGTAACATGGGGGCCGTCGGAGTGTTGAAGGTCAAAGAGGATGTGCTCCGCCTTACACTAAGGCCTTCCTGTTCCGGGGAGCTGGCCGCCGGAACCTCTGCTGCTCCTCCATTCTCAGCGGGCTGGGTCCCCCAGGGGGCTCCTCCTCCAAGCTGCTAACTTTGAATCATCCCAACCATTTCCCTGTGTACCCTAGTGGGGAAGGAGGTGAATAGCCACTCCTTGCAGCTTCCCTCTTCCTATACAATTTCAGGGCGCCTGCGTGGCTCCTTTGGTTAAGCGTCCGACTCTTGGTTTTGGCTCAGGTCATGATCCCAGGGTCTTGGGATCGAGCCCCCCAATGGGCTCCCTGCTCAGCGGGGAGTCTGCTTGTCTCTCTGTCTCTCCCTCTGCCCCTCCTCCCTGCTCATTCTCTCTCTCTCTCAAATAAAATCTTTATAAAAAATAAAATAAAGGGTACAATTCAACAGCTTTTATTATATTCACAGATTCATAGACAATTTTAGAACATTTTCATCACCTCAAAGAAACCCCATGCCCTTTTGCCATTATCCCCTACCCGCCCATCACCAGCCCTAGGCAACTAATCTTTCTACCTTCATAGATTTACCTATTCTGGATATTTCATATAAATTGGGGTCATAAATGTGTAACCTTTTTTGTCTGGCTTCTTTCACTTAAAACAGCTTTCAATCCATCCATGTCGTAGTGTGAATGAGAACGTCTTTCCTTCTTATAGCCAAATAATATTCCATTGTGTGGACATACCACATTTTGTGTAACCATTCACCCGCCTTTTGAGTTATTTCCATCTTCAGGCTACTATGAATAATACCACTATGAACATTCGTGCACAAGTTTTGGCGAGGATATGCATTTTCATCTCTCTTGGGTATATATCTAGGAGTTGAATGGGTGGGTCATATAGGAACTCTATGTTCAATCATTTGAAGAATTTGTATATATAACATATACACATAAGTTTTGGGGTTTTTTTAAAGATTTTATTTATTTATTTATTTATTTATTTGTCAGAGAGAGAGAGAGAGAGCACAAGCAGGGGGAGCGGCAGGCAGAGAGAGAAGCAGGCTCCCCGCTGAGCAAGGAGCCCAATGCGGGACTTGATTCCAGGTCCCTGAGATCATGACCTGGGCTGAAGGCAGCCGTTTAACCAACGGAGCCACCCAGGCATCCCTATATATAAGTTTTAATATAGTTCTCAGTGTTGCCAAAGAGCTGTCATTTATCTTTTTAAGTGGTCATTTTATAATTCACTGAGTTTAATTTTTTTTTAGATTTTTTTAGATTTTTTTTTTTATTTGAGAGAGAGAGTGAGAGAGAGAACACGAGGCAGGAAGGGGCAGAGGGAGAATGGGGCTCGATCCCAGGACCCTGAGGTCATGACCCGAGCTGAAGGCAGACGCTTAATCCACTGAGCCACCTGGGTACCCCTGGATTTAATATTCTTAATATAATTATTTTCTAATTTGATAAATAGTGCCTAGACTTCTTTTTTGTTCATTTAAATAATGCTGCTATGGGGGCTCCTGGCTGGCTCAGTCGGAAGAGCATGCAACTCTTGATCTCAGGGCCATGAGTTCGAGCCCCACATTGGGTGTAGAGATTACTAAAAAAATAAATAAGCTTTTTTTTTTTAATTTTATTTTTTTATTTTTTTTTAAAGATTTTATTTATTTATTTGTCAGAGAGAGAGAGAGAGAGAGAGCACAAGCAGGCAGAGTGGCAGGCAGAGGCAGAGGGAGAAGCAGGTTCCCTGCCGAGCAAGGAGCCCGATGTGGGACTCGATCCCAGGACCCTAGGATCATGACCTGAGCCGAAGGCAGCTGCTTAACCAACTGAGCCACCCAGGCGTCCCAAAAATAAATAAGCTTTAAAAAACATATTGCTGCTGTAAAAATCTTTATATGTATAGGCTCTTTGTCCTTTTAGATGTGGGTTCCTCAACCTCCACCCTGTAGAGTTTGGGGCCAGACCATCCCTTGTCGGGGTCAGGGGGGTTGTCCTGTGTTCTGTAGGATACTTAGCAGGGTCCCTGGTCTCCGCCCACAACATCCCAGTGGCGTCCCTCTCACCCAAATTGTGAAGACCACAGGTGTCTCCAGACGTTGCCGAATGTCCTCCGGGGGGAAAACTGTGCCTGGTTTCTTTAGCTATTTCACTCGGGATACATACGCAAGAGAGGTTCACTGAATGGAAGGCATGAGCATATACAGGGGTCTCTATGCTGATGAGTGGACGCCCCCCCAACAGGACTCTAGCCGCTGACAATCTTAGTCCCAAGGGTCAGGTAAATGGAGTCAGGGAGGCTCACCAAAGCGGTGGGCGTGTCTGCAAAAGAGGGCCCTTACATGCAGGGGAAGAATGGTTTCCTACTGCTGCTCGCACACCCGCAGGGGGCGCTGTTCACACCGCAGTCCCTGGGGAGGGCCGTGCAGTGCACATCGCCAGGCAGACGCTGTGCTCTTCCGGTACAATGTGAACGTGAACACAGCAGCCTCAGAGTCGGTGGGGGTCACTCTGAAGGACAAGCTCCTAGTGGTTTGGATCCTGCAGGCTCTGAAAATGGAGAAGGGGAGGGACGGAGGGAAGGAGCAGAAAACAGAGAAAGGGCGCGGGAGAGAGGGAGGGAGCCGCCCCAGCCCAGAGGGTCACACTCATGAATGGCTTGGAGTGGGGGGCACACGTGAGGCCGAGATCATGAATGGCGGCCCCGGAACGTCCACGTGAGGGATATTAATAGAGCTGTTGGAGGAGAGGACGCTCTGTGCTTGGGGAGGGTCAGGTGGGAGCGGGGCCGGGGGTGCGTGACATTCCCAGCATGGGAAGTGGGGGAGGCACCGGCAGGGCGCCAAAGGCTGCTGGTTGGCTTTTCGCCCTTGACATTCCTCCCCAGTGAAGGGGGCCTTCCCCATGCGAGCACAGAATTCCGGGCCCTTGGAAGCTAGCTGGGTCTTCCTGGACATGTTTGGGGACCTGTCCCCGTGGGTGGAGCCATGTTCCCTTATTTAAAAGGGAATGATGTGAGGGACTGGAAAAGCAGCCAGGGTGTGACAGGAAAGTCAGACAGGGGCATCATTCTGGGTTAAACAGTGTGCCCTCTCAAATTCATGTCCACCCAAACCTCAGAATATAACTCTATTCGGAAATAGGATCTTTGCAGATAATTAGTCCAGATGAGATCATACTGGAATAGGGTGGGCCCTAAATCCAACATGACTGGTCTTATAAGAAGAGAAGAGATGGGGCGCCTGGGTGGCTCAGGGGGTTAAAGCCTCTGCCTTCAGCTCAGGTCATGATCCTAGAGTCCTGGGATCGAGCCCCGCGTCGGGTTCCCTGCTCGGCAGGGAGCCTGCTTCCCCCCGTCTCTGCCTGCGTCTCTGCCTACTTGTGATCTCTCTCTCTCTGTCAAATAAATAAGTAAAATCTTAAAAAAAAATTAAAAAAGAAGAGAAGAGACACAGATACCGACAGACAGAGGGCAGTGCTAGGAGCACTTGTGTCTACAAGCCAAGGGTTTCCAGCAGCCACCAGAAGCTGGAAGAGGCAAGGAGAGATCCTCCCCTAGAGCCTTCAGAGAGAGCACGGTCCTGCCAACACCTTGACCTCAGACTTCCAGCTTCCAGAACTGGGGGAGAACCCATTGCTGTTGTTTTAAGGCGCCCGGTTTGCAGTGCTGTGCTGTGGCAGCCCAGGAAGAACCAACAGCGTCTTGTACTTACAAGGGGTCTTAGGTCTGGGCTCCCGTGTCCTTGGGTGTCTGCCGACAGCTCTGGGAGACTTAGCCTTTAATGAGGCAACACCGTGGAGCAAGGTAGGGTTCCGTTTCTGGGGATCCCCCTCGAGTGTTTCAGTCCCACCTCTCACCACTGTGGCAGATGGCTACGAGATCTCCCACTTGACGTGCTCTTCCCACGATGGGATGTTAACTCTCCTTCTCATTGGAAGGGGGTCCACGCTCCCTCCTCTCGAATCTGGGCAGGCTTGTGATTACGACAGGAGTAACATTGACTTTGCCAGCTGGGTCACGGAAGGTGAAGCAGCTTCTGCTTTGCTCGCCCGAACACGTGTGCTGGAGGACTGAGCCATGAGGAAGCCCCGACCAGCCCGCCTGGAGAAACCCTGAAGCCACGTGGAGAGAGAGAAATGCCGGGCAGCCCCAGCCGCTCCAGCCCCAGCCACCATCTGTCCACAGTGGCATCAAAGACCCTGAACCGACACCACGCAAGCCCCTCCCAAACTCTCCACCCACAGAAACCGTAAGAGAGAATGAAACGGTTGGTGTTGCTTAAGCCACTGAGTTTGGGGTGATTTGTTACACGGCGACCAATAACCAAATGCTAGCTGTATGCTTGGGCAAGCTACTTTAGCCTCCCTTTGCCTTGTCTGTAACAACAGCACTTACCTCACAGGGTGGTTGGAAGATTAAATGAAATAATATATGTAAGGGGCGCCTGGGTGGCTCAGTCAGCTGGGCGTCTGTCTTTGGCTTGGGTTGTGATCCTGGGGTCCTGGGATCAAGCCCCACGTCGGGTTCCCTGCTCAGCAAGGAGTCTGCTTCTCCCTCCTTCCCTCCTCCTGCTCGTGCTCTCTCTCGCTACCTCTCTCTCAAATAAAATCTTAAAAATAAAAACATTAAAAAAATAATATATGTAAGACGCTTATTGCAGGACCCGCACAAAGCAAATGCTCAATTCAAATGAGCAATCCGCCCATTATTTTTAGAATTACTATATATAACTGCCACTGAGAATTCAGTTGTACCCGTTTGGGGGGGGTAGGAAAAATGTACCTCTAGCCCCAGTCCAGCCGTCAGAGATGTAGCCCCTGTTGACATCCTGCTGGTAATCACCAGGCTCAGCAGCCCCAAATTCTCCATCCACAGAACCGGTGGGCTCATTGATGCCTATTTTTTAAGTCAGTAAGTTTGGGTTACTTTGTTATGCAGCAACAGATAACTAATACAGGTCTAATGTAACACAGGTAGACCTTACAGTCTCTATTCTAGAGATGAGGAAAGTAAGGAATCCATTCATCCCTTCAGCAATGGTTTACGGAGTGTCTACACAGCACTCTCCAAGCCCTGGGCCCAAACGGGAACCGAGGGATACAGGACTCCCCTCCTCACAGAGCATGGGACG
>JAPYYM010000592.1:0-14503 GCA_028534135.1 Potos flavus
TTTAGAATTTTATAAAATTTAAAAAAAAATTGTGCTTTTCCTTTATTTAATCATACTGTGGTTTATGCAGGAAGTGGATATTTTGTTTGAAACAAAAAGTTGAATTAATTTGCACTTTCTGAATTGTGAAATGGTTTTGCTCTAAGCAGTGTTCAAATATAAAAATATTGGCATTAACAAGTCTTCAAAACTTTAGTCTTTACCTGATATACATTTATGTTTTATCCTTAACAGTGTTTACTGTGTACCATTCTGAAGGTTTTTCATTTGTCGATTGTTTCAGATATGATACTTGTTGGAGAACTTAGGAAAAAAATCTGAAAAAAGATATTTTGGGGAGAAAGGTTTTAATGGGTGAAAGACATGACATAAGATGTAGCTATCTATCTATCTCTATCTATCTATATCTGTATTGGTTATGTTTTGCTCTTAAACTGGTGCCAATGCTGGCTGTATTGCCACTTTACCTTCCATCCTTCCATGGCAAACATAGTGGGGCGAGAGATGTAGGGAAATATGTTTTCAGTTATTATAAAGTAGTTTTTATAATTATAAAAGTATTATTATAATTATATAGTATTTATCATGAACCAAAATATAAGAATTATAAAGTAGTTTTATCATGAACCAAAATACAGGAATGCTGCTATTCCTGATTGCAGCTTGTAATTCCTCATTTAATATAATAATGTAATATAATACCAACTTAAGTTGAAATAAGGAAGAATAAGCTTCTATAATGTGGCAGACAGATTTCATACTACATGCTTTTATAGCTATTCTCATTTAACATTAAATATATATTGTGAGATAGGAATTATCTTCATTTGTAAAATTAAAAAAAATCCCAATCCTGATATTTCGAGAAGTTAAATTCACTTAAGAAAATTATTTATTTATTTGAGAGAGAGAGTAAGTGAGAGAGCACAGGCCAGAGGTGGGGGATGGGAGGTGGGGGATGGGAGGTGGAGGTTGGGGGAGGGGGAAGAGGTGGAGGGAGAAGCAGACTCCTTGCTGAGCAGGGAGTCCCATCATGACTCGAGCCAAAGGCAGACCCTTAACCCACTGAGCCACCAAGGTGCCCCTAAATTTCACTTTTAAAGATTTTATTTATTTGACAGAGAGAGACAGCGAGAGAGGGAACACAAGCAGGGGGAGTGGGAGAGGGAGAAGCAGGCTTCCTGCTGTGCAGGAACATGACCTGAGAACATGACCCTGAGAACATGACCTGAGCCGATGGCAGATGCTTAACGACTGAACCACCCAGGCGCTCCTACATTTCTCTTTTTTAATGATGGCCTTTCAAATGGTGGACATGGAAGTGAATTCACTTTTTATTTAAAAAAAAATTTTTTTTTTTTTAAAAGATTTTATTTATTTGACAGAGAGAGAGATCACAAGTAGGCAGAGAGGCAGGCAGGGGAGGGGGGGAGGGGGGAAGCAGGCTCCCCGCTGAGCAGAGAGCCCGATGCGGGGCTCCATCGATCCCAGGACCCTGAGATCATGACCTGAGCCGAAGGCAGAGGCTTAACCCACTGAGCCACCCAGGCGCCCCTGAATTCCCTTTTTAATGCTATCTCTCAAGCCACAGGCTTTAGTTGCAGTAATTAAATTTGCATTAAGTCTGTTTATGGTGCTTTTTTATCATACAGAAATTTAAAAATGGGTTTTTGTGTATTACCTAGAAAAATTTCCTCTATCCCATTATTACTTATAGGATATTTTTCTATCATTTCATAGTAATTTTTAGTTTCATGTAATGTGACTAGATTTTAGTTTCGAGAATCTAATTTTGTTTTCTTCCTGATGGAAGTCACTTATCCTAACACCTTTTATTGAATAGTTAATCTTCTCCCCATTGATTTAATATTACATACATCTATACATATGTGGATATTTTTTTGGATTCTGCTCTTTTTCACTAATGTATTTGTCTATTCGTCAAATACTATTAATGTTTTAGTTATAATACTTTTCATAATGAGTCTATCTTGATATCTGGTGGGACAAGTTTTCCCTTATTTATTTTTTTTTCCAGAAATTTAATGGCTATTCTTGTATATTTTCTTTGTAGTACTTTTTTCAATTTCAGAAAAGGGTATGCCTTTTTAATGTATTTTGCCCTTATTTCTTTAAAACTTTTCTTATGTAAAAGTTCAGTGATGATCCAACTATATACTGTCTACAAGAAACATACTTTACTTTTGTTTTTTTTTCAACAACCATTTATTTGTATTTCTTTATTTTTAAGTAATCTCCACACCCGGTGTGGGGCTTGAACTCATGCAGGAAACATACTTTAGATTCAAAGACGCAAATAGGTTGAAAGTAAAAGGATAAATCATGTGAACAGTACCCAAAAGAGAGCTGGAATGACTGTACTAATATTGGCTGAAATAGACCTTAAGACAAAAATTAGTAGAGACAAAGGACATTTTATAATGCTAAATAGGTCAATCCATCAGGAAGACATAACACCTACAAACATGCAGTTGGGAGAGCCACAAAATACATAAAGCAAAACTGACAGAATTGAAGGAAGAAATAGACAGTTCAGTAATAAGTATTGAAGACAAATACTTTCAATAATGGGTAGAACAACTAGGCAGAAGGTCAACAAGGAAATAGATGTGAACAACGCTATAAACCACAAGATAGGGCACCTGGGTGGCGCAATCAGTTAAGCATCTGCCTTTGGCTCAGGTCATGAGCCCAGGGTCCTGAGATAGAGCCCTATATTGGGCTTCCTGCTCAGGGAGAGCCTGCTTCTCCCTCTCCCTCTGCCTGCTGCTCCCCCTGCTTGTGCTGTCTCTCTCTCTCTCTCAAAAAACCAAACAAAGCAAACCCAACAAGATATAATAAATATAGTTAATAGGTATAATCATAATAGATATAATCTATAGAACATGTCACACAACAAAAGTGAATTCACATTCTTCCAAGTGCATGTGAAACATTTTCCAGCTAAACAAGCTTCAATAAATTTGAAAGATTTGAAACCATGCAAAATATGTTCTTTGACCATCATGAAATAAAATTAGAAATCAGCGATAGAAGAAAAATCCAAAAAATTCATATGTGGAAATTAAGTAACATACTCTGTGGAAATTAAGTATATGGAAATTAAGTATTTTGAAATTAAGTGGAAATTATGTGGAAATTAACATACTGTGAAATAACCAGTGGATCCAAGAAGAAATCGTAAAGGAAATTAGGAAATACTTTCAGACCAATGCAAACAAAATCATACACCAAAACTTATGGGATGCAGCTAAAGCAGTGCCTAGAGGGACAGTTATAGCTTCAAAGACCTATGTTAAAATCATCTCTAATCATGATCAAACCATCTATCTTAAACTAGAAAAAGGAACTAGCAAACTGATTGTAAAGCGGGAAGAGGGAGGAAATAAAAAAGACTGGAGCAGAAATTAAAAAAAATTAGAGAATGAAACACTAGGAAAAGTCATGAAACCAAAAGTTAGTTTTTCAAAAAGATCAATAAAATTGGCAAATCTTTAGCTAGTCTGACCTGGAAAAAAAGAAGACTTAAATTAATAGATTTAAGAATGAAGGAAGACATTGCTATTGTCCTACAGAAATACAGAGTTATAAGAGATTACTATGAATAATTCTATGACAGTAAG
The DNA here is from genome assembly GCA_028534135.1 of Potos flavus. Classification (NCBI taxonomy): domain Eukaryota; kingdom Metazoa; phylum Chordata; class Mammalia; order Carnivora; family Procyonidae; genus Potos; species Potos flavus. The sequence continues at coordinate 3,645 of JAPYYM010000592.1, forward strand.
CTAGATGAAATGGATATATTCCTAGAAAGATGCAATCTATTTATTGAAACCAATTCAAGAAGAAATAGAAAATCTGAATAGACCTAAAAAAAAAAAAAAAGACGTAATCAGAGAGTGAAACAAACCATAGGAAACAAACTGAGGGTTGCAGGAGGGGAGGATGGTGGGAGGATGGGGTAACTGGGTGATGGACATTGAGGAGGGAACATGATGTAATGAGCACTGGCTATTATATGAGACCGATGAATCAGTGAACTCTATCTTTGAAACTAATAATACACTATGTGTTAACTGAATTTAAATTAAAAAAATGTTTTAAAAAGGAACAACAGAAAAAAGAATGTCATCAGGGGCCAGCCTCACATTGGCTGACCAGATAAAAGATAGTTGTGATCTCTTCCAGACACCAGATTGCTACTTCAACTGCAGTCAGCCACAGGTGACAAAAGTAAAAGAACAAATTGACACAAACCTAGTAATGCTACAGGGAAAAAAAAATGTGTGCTGGTGATGGTGGGTAATCAGCATATAGAATGTTTCTATAGAGCAATCAAAATGCCATCATTACTGTTTGGGGATTAAGAGATATATTGAGTAACATAATGGGTTTCACACAGAGGAGGAGTAGGAATTCTGCTTAAAGAAGAAAATACCAATTTCCACTATTATAATCCATTATTCTTGATAGCCTGTTCTCTAGTTAGAGGGGAGCCTCTCTGTGATAATTCATCGTGAAATCAGTAGTCTCTTTATATTTTGAACAATTTAGGAAAAATAACAAAAGATTGCATTAAATAGCATTAAGGGCCTTTTTAGTCTTGAAAAATACAACCTCATATAAAAGTAGATACTTGGCTAATTTGAAAAACAAAATTGAATTAATAATAAAAAAGCTTCCCCTAAGGGTGCCTGGGTGGCTCATTCCATTCAGTATCCGACTCTCGTCTTGGCTCAGGTCTTGATCTTGGGCTTGTGGGTTCAGGCCTCACGTTGGATTCACATTGGGTGTGGAGCCTACTTAAAAAAAAAAAAAGTTTCCCCAAAGGGAAAACCCAGGGCAAGATGGCTTTACCAATGAATTCTTCCAAATGTTTAAAGGCGAATAGCAATAATCCTTTACAAATTTTTCCATGAATAGAAGAGGAGGTATCATCGAGTCATTCTGTGAGGCTGGTATTACCCTGTTACCAAAGCCAAAGATACCACAAGAAAACAACAGACTGATATCCCTTATAAATATACAGAAATCCTTAACAAAATATTAGCAAACCAAATATAGCAACATATAAAAAGGATCGTACATCATGATCAAGTGGGATTTATCCAGGAATGCAAAAGTCAATGGATGTAGAATAAAGGAAAAAACTATATAATCATCTTGGGGCGCCTGGGTGGCTCAGTGGGTTAAAGCCTCTGCCTTCGGCTCAGGTCATGATCTCAGGGTCCTGGGATTGAGCCCCGCATCGGGCTCTCTGCTCAGCAGGGAGCCTGCTTCCCCCTCTCTCTCTGCCTGCCTCTCTGCCTACTTTTGATCTCTCTCTGTCAAATAAATAAATAAAATCTTTAAAAAAATAAAAAAAAAACCTATATAATCATCTTAATGGACACAGAAAAAGCATTTGGCAATACACCACACTTTTGTGGTGAAAATACTCAATAAAGCAGGAATATGGTACTTAACGTAGTAAAGAGCATCTGTGGAACATTCCTAGCTAACATCATACTTAAAGGTGAAAGACTGAAGGTTTTCCCCTACGACCATGAATAAAAGTTCACTGTCTCCACTTCTGTTCCATGATGTAGAAGGGGTTATAGCCAGAGTATTTTTGGCGGGAAAGAAAAATAAAAGGCATCCATATTAAAAAAGTAGTAGTACAACTATCTCTACTTTTAGATTATATATCTTGTATATAGAAAATCTTAAGGAATCCACCAAAATCAGCTGGAACTAATAAGTTCAGCAAGCCAGCAGGATGTAAGGTCTGTGTACAAAAATCACTTTTATTTCTCTGTACTAGCAAAGAAAATCATTCCACTGAACAGTGGCATTAAGAAAGAATAAAATACATTGGCATAAATTTAGCCAAAGAAGTATAAGACTATACACTGAAAACTATGTAACAACCCTGAAAGAAATTAAAGACCTAAATTAATGGAAAGATATTCCATGTTCATGGATCAGAAGACTTAAGATTACAATATTCCCCAAATCCTATTCTCCTGTAGACCAAAGGCAACTCCTATCAAGATTTCCACCTAATTTCTTTGAAGACTGGCATGCTAATCCTAAAATTCATATGAAAATACAAGTGACCCAGAATAGTCAAAATGGTCTGGAAAAAGAAGAACAAATTTGGAGGGTGCACTTCCCAATTTAAAAATACTACAAAGCTGTGTAATCAAGACAGTGTGGTATTGGCATTAAAGCAGGATGTATAGATCAATGGAATAGAGAATCCAGAAATGCTTACATTTATGATAAACCAGGTTTTGACAAGGGTTCCAGTATAATCAATGGAGAAAGAATAGCCTTTTTAACAAATGGTGCTGAAACAACCGGATGTTAACATGTAAAAGAATGAAGTTAGACTCCTGTATCACATCCTAAGCAAACATTAGGTCAAAATGGATCATAGACCTAAATGTAAGAATGAAAATGATACAATTCTTAGAAGAAAACATAAATCTTTGTACCCCAAAGATTTACTTGAATTACCTTGTATCCAAAAGATTTACCTTCAATTAGGCAGTGATTTTTTAGATATGATGCCTAAAGTAAAGCAACTAAAGAAAGAATTGGCAAATTGGATTTCATCAAAATTAAAACTTTTGTGCTTCAAAGGAATCAAGAATGTGAAAAGACAACCTACAGAATGGTAGGAAATATTTGCAAATTATGTAAGGGATTTGTATCCAAAGAATATAAAGAACTCTACGACTCAACAATAAAAGAGCAAATAACCCAGTTTAAAAACGGGCAAAAGATTTGAATACGCATTTCTCCAAAGAAGATATACAGATGGTTAATAAGCACATGAAAACTGCCAAAGATCATTATTCAGCATATATTCAGTAACCATCTTGGAATTTTGTATTCTGAATCTTTTGGCTTCAAATTGGCTTTACCAGTGCACTTTGAAGACTTAGGTTTTAGCTTTTTCTGATCTAAGTGAGTTCCTGTTTTTTTACCTGTCTTTCAGTTTCCAGAATTGTGTTGCTACTCTTACTGCTTCTCTTCTTTGTCTTTGTGGATTAGTGCTTTAAAAAATTTTTTTTCTGTCATTTTAATTGGATTTTTGGAGAAAATGGAGGTAAAGGGGTATAGCTAACCTGCAGTGTTTCACTGGAAGTTTCTGGTGCTGTCGATAGGCAAAGCATAATTTATACTGGAGAACATTCTTTTAGGGTGGTGAATGTGGACCAAGTATACTAGATGACCTGTTTGACTTCTGTCTTTTTTACTTATTGGTAGTGAAACCTTTGGGCAGATATCTGAATTTTTCCCAGTCTCAATGAATGAGAACAATACTACCTTTCACGGAAGTAGATAGGGAGCAACCCACTTAATAATGCTAATTCCTTTTCCTCTTTCTCTTGTATCCTTTTTTTTTTTTAAAGCTTTTATTTATTTATTTGACACGGAGAGATCACAAGTAGGCAGAGAAGCAGGCAGAGAGAGAGGAGGAAACAGGCTCCCCGCTGAGCAGAGAGCCCCATACGGGGGCTCGATCCCAGGACCCTGAGATCATGACCTGAGCCGAAGGCAGAGGCTTTAACCCACTGAGCCACCTGGGCACCCCTTTCTCTTGTATCCTTAAATATTCTTTAAAGATACTGGCTTTCCCATGTGGAAGTAAACAAATAGTTTAGAATGCATGAAGGATTAGGCATGTTACTTGGAGGAAATAAATAAATAAATAAGTAAGTAAGTAATAAGTAAGTAAGTTTATTTGGGATTAAATGAAGTCTCTTTCCTTTGAATTGTATCTCTAGAAGGATCTGGAAGTTAAATGAGAAGAAATGTGAGTTAAATGAGTATATCATTATGTCTATTCCAGAGATGAAGAAATTCTCATAGAAAGAGTTGACTTGATTGTATTCTAGTAGTAATTTGTATCTTAAGTAAGGGGGTGCCTGGCTGGCTCAGTCTGTGGAGCATGTGACTCTTGATCTCAGGGTTGTAAGTTCCAACACCACACTGGGTGTAGAGATTACTTAAAAAAAACTTCAGGGGCACCTGGGTGGCTCTGTTGAGCATTTGCCTTTGGCTCGGGTTATGATCTCGGGGTCCTGGGATTGAGTGCTGCATTGGGGTCCCTGCTCAGCAGAGAGCCTACTTCTCCCTCTGCCTGCTGCTCCCCTTACTTGTTTTCTCTCTTTCTCTAATAAATAAATAAAATCTTAAAAAAAGTTTAAATAAGTCAGAATTCTTTAATGAAATGTAATCAGTTTTCCCTTTATAATTTTTATATTTTCTGTGATGCCCTTGATGTACTCAATTTTAAATATTAAAATTTTCACTGCTAAAAAACTATAGTATTGAAGTGTAAAACATGTTTAATGTTTTAATTAAACATGTTTAATCCAAGGCAAGCAGTGGAAGGGGTCACTCTGATTAATATCAAGGATTTAGCTTTGTATATATTTAAAGTCACTTTTAGACAAGATGTGTGCAAAGCATGTATACTTCTTAAATTGACATGCAAAACTAAAGTTGATGGAACTAACCATTTTTTGGGGGGTGGGGACTAACCATTTTAATTTTTGTAGTTCTAGCCAGAAATATATTCATTTTGAGGATGCCTGGGTGGCTTAGTCAGTTTGAGCGTCTGCCTTTGGCTCAGGTGGTGATCCCAGGGTCCTGGAATCGAGTCCCATGTCAGGCTCCTTGCTCAGTGGGGATCCTGCTTCTCCTCTGCCTTCTCACTCTCCCTGCTTGTGCTCTTTCTCTCTGCCAAATAAATAAATAAAATCTTAAAAAAAAAGAAATATGTTCATTTTTAAACGAAACTTATCCTGTTGATCTTTTTTAAAAAAATGATTTTTAACTTGTTGCTATGTTGTTTTATTTGATTCTCAGTTTTTTGCTTATTGAGAAGCTTTATAGTAAGTTAAAAATCCATCTCTTTGGATTTTTCCCCCCTTTGGATTTTTAAGTCAATGTATTATACTAATATAATAATAAAGAGACTAGGTTTTATTGGTTATTGTCAGGTAATTGTTTTGTATGGATAAAAACAAGATACTTCCTAGTACATTTGTCATTTAATTTGAAGATATCCTTTGGTATTTCTTTTGGGTTTATCTGCTGCCTAAGAGCTCTCTGAGTTTTTGTCTGAAAATACGTTTGTTTTTCTTTGATGTTGAAAGGCTGTTTTCCCAAAGCACGGAATAGTAGATTGTCTTTTTTCTTTTTTTAAAGCACAATGTCATTTCATTGTCTTTTGTTTGCTTTTTATGTCTTTATCATTTGTTACAAGTTTTATTAGTCTTATTGTTGCTCTTTTGAGGATAATGTATCTTTTTTCTCTCTGTCTCTCTTTTTTTTAAATTGGAGAGGGTGAGAGAGGGAGGTAGGGTTGGGCAGAAGGAAAGGGAGAAAGAATGTCAAGCAGGCTCCACACCCAGTGCAGAGCCCAATGTGGGGCTTGATCTCATGACCCTGAGATCATGACTGGAGCTGAAATCAATAGTCGGATGGTTAACCAACTGAGCCACCCAGGCACACCTCCTCTGCTTTTTTAAAGATTTTTTTCTTTGAACTGTTTTTTTAGCAGTTTTACTATTATATGTGTAGGTGTGGTTTCTGTTTTATTCATCCTGCTTGGGGCTTGCAGAGTTTCTTCAATATATGGGGTTTGTAGGGTATGTCTTTCATCAATTTGTAAAATTCCTGGCTGTTATCTCTTTGAATATTGCCTACCTCTGCTTTGCTTTTTTCTCTCCTTCTGGCACTCATTACACATATGTTAGAATCTTTTGTTGTGTCCTACACGTCTCTCATATTCTTTTCTGAAATGATAAACTTCACAGAAAAGTAGAATATTATCTGTTGATCTGTATTCCTATTTACTAATCTCATTTTCTACTGTGTATATTCTCCTGTGAAAACTGCCCATGGAGTTCTTCAATTATGCTTTTCACTTATGAAAATTTTATTTGGTTTTGTTTTTTTTATAGATTCTTCTTCTTTGGTGAAAATTGCCACCTTTGTATTTGTTCCTTGCCTATTTTTCTCTAGTTTCATGAACATATTATTACTACTTTTAAGTCCCTATTTAGTGAAACCAATACTTAGATCATCTGTGTGTCTGTTTGTATTTTATTCATTCATTCTCCTCCTCTTCCTTCTCTTCTTCACTTCTTTTAGTGGGCCAGCGTTTTTTATTTAATGCTATACACTATATATGAAAAATTATAGATGCTCTGGGTGATGTTATCTTTCAAGAGGATTCACTCTTTCCTTTGTTAGGTAGATAGAGTTGCAGATGACCATTTTAGTCCAATCATGGAATAAGCTTTATTGGTTTTCTATTGCTGCTATAACAAATTATCCCAAACTTAGTGGCCTAAAACAACACAAATTCATTATCTTATAGTTTGTTTCAACACGGGTTTCGCTTGGCTGAAATCAAGGTGTTGGCAGGACTGCATTCCTTTCTAGAAGGTCTAGAAGAGAATATTTTTTTTACCTTTTCCAGTATCAAGAGGCTGCCCGCATTACTTGGCTCATGACGCCCTTCTGTCTTCAGAGCTAGCAGTTACTTGCGCACTCTCTGTTCTACTTCTCTTTCACTTACAAAGACCCTTGTGGTAATACTGGCCTACTTAGGAATTTCCAGCATAATCTCCCCATCCCAAGTTAGATGATTATCAACTTTAATTCTATGTGCTGCCTGAATTCACCTTTGCAGTGTAACCTAACATATTTATAGGTTCAGGGGATTCGGATTTTGACATCCTTAGGGGGCCATTATTCCATCTCCCACAGTTCCTCCCTCTGGCTCCCAAAGATTCAGTTCTGTCCTACATGCAAAATATATTCACCCCATCCCAGCACCCCCAAAAGTCTCTACCCATGTTGCAATTTATATCACCTTCTTATAATCATATTGCAAATTTTTGGTAGTTTTGCTATTTTTTTTAATTTAGTAGTATGTTGTAAATTTTCTGCATTAGGAAGATTTTATGATTAAAAAATGGTTGTATCATATTTTGTCAAGATGTTATAGCATAATGCTTATTGCTTATACCCGTTTTGGATGTGTTGATCCCCTACTTTTCTGGATTATAGATAATATGATAGCTAATAATCTCATGTTACTTACTTTTTTGAAGAGTGTAGGCAAATTATCTTATAGAATATCCCACATTCTGAGTTTGTCTAATTGTTTACTCTGGGTAGATTCTGTTTAAACAGTTTTGGTAAGAATACTCACAGGTGATGTATTATTTTCATCAGGAGGCCAATGATGTTTGGTTGTCTTCTTGTTGTTATTGCTAATTTGGGTCACTGGTGCCAGGGGTGGGGGACCAAAGGGAGCAGGAGGATTATAGATCAAAGAGCTTGAGGTGGCAAAGAGCTTAATCTTCAAGGAGCAAAAAGTGTGGGTTGGAGCAGAGTGAGCAGGGAGAATAATGGTAGGAAGTAAGTTCAGAGAGATATCAGGGAGCAGATCAAGTTAGGCCTTGTAAGTCATCCATAGAAAGAAGTTCAGATTTTATGACTAGTGCAATAGGGAGTTATTAGAAAGCTTTTAGCAGTGGTGAGCAATTATAAGGCTTACAATTTAAAAATATTTTCACTACTGTTTAGAAAATGAGTTGTAGAGGGGCAAAAGTGAATATAAAGAGACCAGTTAAGGAAGCCGTTGTAGGAAACTAGTTATCAGGCTAGGCCAGGCAAGAGATGATTTGGTAGAGAATGGATAATTTTTGTGATAGAATTAATAAGAATTGCTGTTGAGGACATCTGGGTGGCTCAGTTGGTCAAGCGACTGTCTTTGGCTTGGGTCATGATTCCGGGGTCCTGGGACTGAGTCCCACATTGGGCTTCCCCTGCTCTGCGGGAAGCCTGCCTCTCCCTTTCTGTCTGCCTGCCAGTCCCCTTGCTTGTGCATGTGCTCTCTCTCTCTGTCAAATAAATAAATAGAAATTAAAAAAAAAATTGCTGTGGGATTATTTGTGGGGAATGTGAAGAATATAACATTTTTGGCTTTAGTGACTGGGTGGATGGAGGTATTGCTTACTGATAAGGGGAAGGCAAGGGAAGAACAGGTTTTGGGTAAAAAAAAGAAAATCAAGAATTTAATTTTTGTACTTGTCGAGTTTGAGATAGACACCCAAGTGGAGCTGTTAAGTAGAATTGGCACTTTTGTGTAGCCTTTTGTAATTTTACTTTACCAACTGATATGGTCACATCTCACACTCCTTTTTAGACTGTACGTAAACTGGTAACAGAGCCTACTAGTGTCGTTGTATCCTTTTGCTCAGCATGCTTCCTTGCACACAATAGTTAGGCTATAGACTTTTATTGTCAAAAATGAGTTTCATAAAATAATCATAGATTCTTCATTTTTACATAACATACTCTAATTTTTATTTTAGGATTTTTTCTGTTATTGTACTATTGATGAATTGCAAAACTATGAATAATATTCGAATTGTTTAAATTTTCTTTTCCAATGTTGTAAGTAAGTCAAACCAAAATCTTTAGGTTCTCTTGGGTAGTTGTCATAGTTCTTGAGAGACTCTGACTAGTCTCTTTCTAGGCTACTGACAAATTTATATGTGGGGTTTCTAGGGAGATATTATATTTAATTTAATGAACTGAACTGTTCAGAGAATTAAGTCTTGTTGCAATTGTATAGAAGATTTAGTAAGTGTAATATCCTGCCACATTGATAAACTCTTAATTTTTCAGTTGACTGTCTACTTATAAAATCTAAGTCTTTTTGAAACTGTTGTCCCTGGATCACATGAATCAGAATGAGATATTAAAAAAAAAAAAAAAAGTAACTAAAGCTCCTTAAAAGCTATAAAAGACTATAAAAAAGTTGTCCTTCAGAAGCTTATAGCAATTGAGAAATCACTGGAATAAGTGTGTTTTTCTAAGGTAGCTTTTGCAGTGCATGCTTATTTGGAGATAAATGATCTTAAAATTTTTATCAGTGGCTACTTTATTTTATGTTTTAAAAAAATTTATTTAAAAAAGATTTGTTTACTTTAGAGAGTGGGGGGGCAGAGGGAGAGGGGGCGAGAGAACCTCAAGCAGACTCTCCACTGAGTGAGGAGCCTGATAAGGGGCTCGATCCCACAGCTAGGAGATCATGATATGAGCTGAAACCTAGAGTTGGACGCTCAACCCACTGCGCCATCCAGGCTCCCCTCGGAAGTTACTTTAAATCGTGTTCTAGTTTATCTGCTGTTCTGTAACAAATCAACCTAAAACTTAGTTATTTGAAACAGCCATTAAAAAAAATAATAATAAAACAACCATTTTATTTTGCTCTAGGTTTGTAGGTCAGGAGTTTGGAATGGTTTTGGCTGGATGGTTCATCTGTGATCCATGTTCTGATAGCTGGGTGGCTGAGGCTGCAAGATCACTTTCACATCTGATGGCCCTGGCTCTTCTTGGTCTTTCTGTCTTCTCTTCACATGGCATTTCATCCTTCAGAGCTTTTCCTTGTGGTCAGGCTTCTTACAGCCTGTTAGTTAGGGTAATTGTAGTTACATGGCAGCTTATTTTTTGTTTATTTATTTTTTTAGTAATCTCTACACCCAGTGTGGGACTAGAACTTATGACTTCCAGATCAAGAGTAACATGCTTTTCCTACTGACCCAGGCAGGTGCCCCTTTGCAACTTATTTTTAAAAGATAGGAAGTTGAATCTAGGAGGCCAATTAAAGGCTAAGTTTGGAAGAGTCACATCTTTTCTACCATATTCTTTTAGAGCAGTCACAGGGGCCACTCGGATTCAAGAGAGTAGGTAAATAGACTCCATATCTTTTTGGGGGAATGGCAAGGTCATGTTGCAGATGACCCAGTGCGGCCATCTTTGGGGAATATAGTCTGCTGCACATTGTGTCCAAAGGTGTCTTGGAAATCATTATGAGGAAAATTAAGATGCAATTAAGATTGCCTATGTAAAGCGAAGCAAGCAGGTTTTCCTGTCAGACTCCAATTTTGAGAGTTCCCACCACTGGGAAAGTTTAGGGAAACAGTCTTCATACTGCTGGAAAGAGTGTAGTTTGGTAGAGCTTTTTCAAAGGACAAAGTAGTAAACCATCTCAGAACTTAAAAATATATACTTTGCTTCAGAGTTTTTATATCTAGGATTTCTTCTAAGGAATAATGGGAAAATGCACAATTATATGAACAAAGATATTTATCAGATTGTTTATGTATAGAAAAATTTGTGTAAGTAGAATGTTTGCATCCCTACCAACAGTACACAAGGGTTCCTTTCTCTTCCACATCCTCACCAACACTCGTTTCTTGTGTTTTTGATTTTAGCCATTCTGACAGATGTGAGGTGATTTCTCACTGTGGTTTCGATTTGCATTTCCCTGATGACGAGTGATATTGAGCATCTTTTCAGGTGTCTGTTGGCCATCTGTGGAGAAATGTCTGTTTGTGTCTTCTACCCATTTTTAATTGAATTATTTGGGTTTTCCGATGTTGAGTTGTATAAGTTCTTTATATATTTGGGATACTAACCCTTTATTGGATATGTCATTTGCAAATATCTTCTCCCATTCTGTAGGTTGTCTTTTACTTTTGTGGGTTGTTTCCTTTGCTGTGCAGAAGCTTTTTACATTGATGTAGTCCCAATAGTTTATTTTTGCTTGTGTTTCCCT
>JAPYYM010000593.1:0-14503 GCA_028534135.1 Potos flavus
AGGAAGGAAGGAAGGAAAGAAAGAAAACAAAGAACATGCAGAATTGAATTTAACCTTAAGACTATTTCATATGTAACCACACTCCCAGTTTCAGTGAATCATGTCTTAAAGTTTTGATCAAGTAGTGAACAATATTAATATTTTAATTTGCTTTTTAAAGGCTGAATTGATTTATGCTGCTTCTATGCTGACAATTTTATACAGAAAGTGATTGAGCAGTAGTTACTGATATTTCCCCATATTTAGAATTGGCTCTGCGGATGAAGACTTGAAGACTTTAAGACTTTTTCGAATTTTGAAATGATAGACCTGGTTTGGGACCCATTTAAAAGCTTCTCAAGAGATAATCGAGATTAAAAGCAAACCTATATATATTATGAGCATATTGCATTTGTCACCTTTTCCACTGCATCAGATATTAATCACCTTTCAAATCAAGTGTCAATGTTTGGCATCACTCAAGTGTGGAAAAAGGGAACTAAGAATCACTGAGTGCTTCCCAAAGTCATGGCTCTGTTCCTAAGAACTTTTTAGTTATCCCACTTAATCATACAGCAACCTACAAAGTAGGTTTTTCTGCCTTTATAGACGAAGAATTCAATGCGACAATGAGCAATTCTGTGTACTCTAAACAGGCGACGATCAAATGCCCATCTTCAAGAGAGCTAGCAGGGTGCACACGGGTCTAAGACACTACTCACTCAGCTTGCACAACCAGAGATTCTTGAATGCTATTCTGGAGCCAGAGAAAGTTAACCTAGCACAGTGTCAAGTGCTTGTGATGGTGTCTAGCACAGGGCATTCTTGTAACTGCTGGGCTGTGAACTGTACAAGTCCTTTGGAAGACCATTTGGCAGGACCTCCTAAAGCCAAAGATTCAGTATCTTGTTGCCCACAAGACCACCCCCGATGTATTCCCTAGGAAGGCCTACATTTGCACACCCAGAGAACTGTGCGAGAATGCTCAGAGCAGCACTGTAGCAGTAGAAAGCGGAAACCACACAAGTGACAGGAGAGGAGATAGACGATGGTAAAATCATACAACAAAACACCGAATAGCAGTAAAAATGAATGCATTATTACTTCACATATCAGAATGAATGAATCATTAAGAGGAAAACAGCAAGTCAACAAAGGACATATGTACTATGATGTTCCTTACATAAAATTTAAAATTGTGCAAAATTCTGTGTAAGCTCTAAGGAGGATGAAGATAATGAGAAACATAAAATTCGTCATTGTGGTTACCTTGGGGAGGGGTAGGGAACAGAATGGAATCCAAGAGAATCAGATAGGGGCTTCAAAAATATTGGTCATGTTCCATTTATTAAGCCAAATGGTCAGTAGGACAATTTTATTATTCTTTATATCTTACATGTATTATGAATGTTCTTGCATATGCAAATAGTTAATAACTTTAAAGTCAATCAATATAAGCATTTCCCCCTGATTGGTTCACTTCCTTGTCACCGACAATTCTGATCTTATGATGATACCCTTGATTACACAGCTGCTAAGTGTTTAAAAATGCACCAAGGTACTAACAATGGCTACTTTTGAGTAGTGGGATTATAGGTCATTTTTATTTCTTCTTCCACTTTGCCTATTCTATAAATTTTCTATGAGTATGTATTATTTTGAAATTAGCAAAAATTTTTTTAATTAAAAAAAAGTAGGGGCACCTGGGTGGCTCAGTGGGTTAAAGCCTCTGCCTTCGGCTCAGGTCATGATCTCAGGGTCCTGGGATCAAGCCCCACATCGGGCTGTCTGCTCAGCAGGGAGCCTGCTTCCCCCTCTCTCTCTGCCTGCCTCTCTGCCTACTTGTGATCTCTCTCCTCTCTGTCAAATAAATAAATAAAATCTTAAAAAAAAAAAAAAGTAAATGGCCTTCTCCCTCTATGAATCAAACTCATCAGGTTTTTATCACCTAGTTTTTAAAAAATACCCATGCTTGGGATTCCTCTTGGTCCACTGAATCATGGTCTCTATGGGAGGGGCTCACGCCAGCGTATCCTTCAAAAGCCCAACATGATTCAAGTGCGCACCCCAGGAAGAGAATGCTTTTCCAGTCTCAGTTGTTTCAACCCTTCTAGTACTTACCTCCGATTTATAGCTGCTGCCTTCCACTATGAATCGGAGGACCACTACGTCATTCTTAACTCAATTTTTATGAACAAGCCGTGGTACCAAAAATAATACTGATAGTAAAAACATCTTTTTAAATGGCATATGTAAGCAACTTTATACATGAATATAGGATAAACTACATGTATTGGGTATACCAGCGGGCTCTGAGAAGCAGATGACTTCTCAGTGAATGAACTAAAACCACAGTAGTAACCAAATAAATATATTCACTTGCAGTTTTAACTTAAGGATTATTCACAATTATTACTCCCATGACAAGTTTAATTTCAACCACTAACTTACCCTTTGGGGTCTAAAAGATCCCGAACTTTCTCATTATAAATTTCCATATAGGATACTTCGACTTTAAAGGTCTGTGACTCATTTTGCTCTAGAGAGATCCTTTTAAATAAAGCACAGCAGAGCCTTGGAATGAGGCCCAGCTGCTCAGCACTGCCCATCATGGAGAAGGATTTTCCTGAACCTGAAGAAGGGCAAGCAGAAAGAAAGGAAGACAACAGAGGGAGTGAAACACAATGCTTCCACATGACAAGGTTTCTACATTTATCCGCCAGGGTCACGGAGCAGAAGTGGCAAACTTAGCCCTCAAGCCCACGCCCCTGGACAGCAAGGTTACCATTCTTTCTGTAATGCTTTTTTTTTTTTTCTTTCTGTAATGCTTATGGCCTCCAGCCTGATGGAGGGATGCCTACAAATAGAACCACTATGAATATAGAATCTTGAAAAGTATGTGTAGTGAATGTTAACTATACATTATCGAGTAACATGGACAGTACTTTACCCCAAAAATATTTTATGTTTGTGAAAATGCTTTGATACGCATTCTCCTGCCTGAGTCTCGTAGCTGTCCTGTGATGGGCCAACAGGCAGTATTGGTGGGACTCAGTCTAACTTTCTTGCCGAAGCAGTGTTAACAGCTAAGCCCCCGGCAAGCTTCTGCTCTGCGTGTTCCAAGCACCTGCCCCACAGTCTCGTTTTGATAATCCATCAGCACTCCTGTGTCCCAGGGCAGGTCCACTGCATAGGACGATACCAAGAGCTGTTCTATAGTTTTTTACTATAACCTGTATACTGAGAAACCGGTAATTATTTTTCTAGCTCAAATACAGGTTAAAACTATAATTTAGGAAAATGACACTTAATAGTTTGAAACTAGCTTTGCTCAATTACTCAATTATCAAAATTGTTGAACCTTCAAAAAGAGGGTTACTTTTGATCATCGAATTCAGTGAAACCCACAGAGTCAGAAGCATGTTTCCGCCACTTCCCAAAGTGTTTTCTATTTCTAGACTTTAAGAAATGCATATTTAATGTCATTGGCTATAAATAAAAGCAGCTACTTACCTGTCTGTCCATATGCAAAAATACAAGCATTATACCCCTGAAAGGCTTTTTCAAGAATTCCTTCCCCAAGGCACTTGAAAACCACTTCTTGACCTAAAAATCAAAACAAAAAATAAAAAACTACAAAAGAAAGATTTTTCTTGACATATTTGGATTAATCACTGAGTCCCAGTCAGTAACAATATTCTCTCAATCCAAAGATGTTAAAAGCGTACTGCGTGCCTACTATGTGTAGGGCTATGTGTTTCAGAGATCGGTTCCCGGATCAGTTCACGATTGCACCTATCCTCTCCCTCACAGACACTTCACTAGGCATTAAAGTCTCCTTTCCATTGTCAGCGAGCCATACAGAAGACTCGTTTATATTCTGTTCAGCTTCTTCTCATGAGCTGGTATTAAACTATCATTAAACATAAATGGTCTCCCCTCCCCATCTGGATTCTGGGCTTGCAGTGAGCAGGAACGTTGTCAGACACATGTTGGTACGAGTAAGCACCTAGCACAATGCTAAGGGAATGTCAAGTGCTGAGAAACCGTTGGCTGCTGGCAGAGGTGATGTGTGGAGCACGGGCACCTCCCCACTGTGTTCCCAGGCTGGGTTCGAGGACAAGTTCTCTTCTGTGAGCCTGCCTACAGCTCACTGAAGTTCTTGAGTCATGTACTATATAGCTAATAGCATCCAGCTAAAGAGTAAAGCTGGGAAAATCTTTTTTTTCCTTTTTAAGTAGGCTCCACTCCCAACGCAGGGCCCGAACCCACAACCCTGAGATCAAGACCTGAGTTGAGATCAAGAGTCGGACCCCCGACGAAGCCACCCAGGCGCCCCAGGTGTGAAAATCTTTTTAAACAGTTAAGGTGGCATTTACTACCCTTTGAAATTCCTGTCTTTCTCACATTCGCTCCCCATCATTAAGAGAATTAAAATGATATTCTCCTTCCTCTGTGCTCCCGAACCTTCACAATTACAGTATTTGCCAAAACTACTGGTTTCAGTTCCTCTTCCCTCCACTGGAATGAGAACCCCTGATTAATGTCAGAGACTATAATCTGTTTATCTTTGTAATCCTCAGGCCGAACACAAAGTGCTTGATAAATGTTAAAAAATGAGTCGACTGAACTTTTTTTTTAAATCTTACATGACAATTCCTTTTACGTTTGGAAATAACGCAACACCACATAAGGTTTCAGGTGTGCGGTTTCCTTTATGCGAAGCTGGATCTGATTTTAGCAGTCTCTTGTTACACTGGGACATACGGCCACACAATGCGACTCTGAAAAATGGGTAAACGCGAAACAAATAATATTGTCAACTGTTAGGCCAGCAAAAAATAAAATTTTGGCAACAATATCGCTGGACTGAGGAAATACAGGTATTTTTGTAATCTGCTGGGAGGAGAATAAATAATACTTGAGGAAGACCTGGCAGCACGTAGAAGAGAGACCCTCTGCCTGTCCTCGGAGCCGCCGTGAGGCACCCGCCCTAGAGACACTTCCAGAAGGGTTCCTACAACAGGGTGCTCGAGGCAGCATTTTTCTGATTCTCTAAGCTGGAATCAAGTTAAAGGCCCACTGGTAAGGGAGGAGAGAAGGAAAATGTGACTACGTTGTATGCTAGAATATTACAAACCATGTAAAAAAAAACAACAACAAATAGAACACACTTGTGTGTGTAAACAATGCCAGAATCCAAAAACATTGCTGAGTTTAACAAAAATCATGTTCCAATACATATACATACAGTGTACACATATAATGTAAAAAAAACTATGTCAAATAGTGGGCGAGAAAGACCAATCAATGAGCACGAAAGTTAAAAACAATGAACTGGATGAAAAAATAACAGATTCACATAACCTTATTTCTCTAATTCCGACTTTTAACATCTAGCACAGAGCCTGGCACCTAAGAGGTATTCAAAACATGTTGGCATAATATGTGAATTTTTTAAAAGGGTGTAGCCACTCCTAAATGCACAGGTTTGTTATGAAGACTAGCTAAAGATGCGTGTGCGTGCACGCACACACATACATTCCGGAAAGAATAAGGGAATGTCAAAATGATTACCCACTACATCAATACTTTGTTCTCGTACGTTCTCTCGAAGGAGCTTCCCTATTCCACATGTACTCCCTCAAGGCCCACGCCAAAAGGCAGGCCTTAAATCTGGAGCAGAGCCCTGCAGCATAGAATTTAGGGAGTTAAACCTGGCCTGTGCTCGGGTTTGTGAGAGCCAACCGTGATCCTTGGCCAGAGCCAAGTGCCTCCTGCAGGCTCTGAAAGCACTGTTCTCTTGGCAGAAGCAGACGAACAAGCCTTCTTGTCCGATCTTCCACCCTGGTTAACCAGCCTCTCAGGAAGGGGGTGAGGGTGGGGACAAGACGCTTTAAGACTTGGCCAGGTCAAACACCCTGCCGTAATTCATGATTTCAACTCATATTTAGTAACTTGAAAAAAGCAAGCACTTGGGTTGATTGAAGGACTCGACTGTGGTCAGAGCTCGACCACGGCCATGCAAGGGCCTGTGGCCACTTAGTCAGGAACCTCTCTCTTCCTCTGTTAGGTGGTGAGATGCAATAGTTCTAGCTTTTGCTCCTGAGGCTGAGTAGGATGGAAGTATGAGGAATTATTTTCTCCATATTTTTTATTTTTATTTTCTTAAAGATTTATTTGAGAGAGAGAGAGAAAGTGAGTGGGGGAAGGGGCAGAGGGAGAGAATCTCAAAGCAGACTCCCCACTAAGCGTGGCACCCAGTGCGAGGCTTGATCTCTCCACCCTGAGATCACGACATGAGCCGAAACCAAGAGTCAGATGCTCAACTGACTGAGCCACCCAGGTGCCCCTCCATATTCTTTTAAAGGAAAATCACAATGTTTCTTTTTCCTTGGTACGAATGTTTTTTTAAACTAAAGATCATTAAATCCAAGATCAAAAAAACCAAGAGTGAGTGCTATAGAACTAGACAGGTTTATGACACTGTCAAGCGAAAAAAACCACAAAACCTTCCAGGACAGGATATATATACTAAAATTGCACACACACACACACACACACACACACACACACACACACACAAAAACCAAGTGATTAAAGAATTCTCCAGGATATAAAAATCCAAGAATAAATTGGTTTTGCCTATGTCTAAATTATTACAAATACTAAAGATGATATGAACTAATGTTTTATTTTTTTAAGATTTTATTTAAAAAATAAAGAGAGCGAGCAAGAGAGAGAGCACGAGCAGGGGTGAGGTACAGAGGGGCAGAGGAAGAGGGAGAAGCAGCTCTCCCCGCTGAGCAGGGAGGATCCCAGGACCCTGAGATCATGACCTGAGCCAAAGGCAGATGCTTAACTGACTGAGCTACCCACGTGCTCCGATAAATTAACCTTTTAAACTTGCATATTTTTATTGTTTGTGCAACTAAGAAGAGAATTAATTTTTATCAACTGCCCCACTAGCAATGCACTTTACATATTCTGTATCATTGAATCCTTGCAGTCCCCAGGGCCAGGAGGATCTGTAAGGAGGCTGGGGCTCTAAAGGGGAGTCATTTGCTCAAGATCACACTGACAGTGAGTGGCGGGGTCTGGGTCTGTCTGTACTGACTGCTGAATGTTAAAGGAGATGCTCACCCATCATCGGTGACTCCCACTGCACGACACCAGGAATCAGTGATCCCCACCTCTGGTCTCCGTGGTTTTGTTTAGGTTTTCTTTGTTTGTTTTTACAAACTCTAGATCCTATCACACTGCACTATTTTTTTTCCATTTTTTTCCCTAGCACTGGATTCTTTCTTTCTTTTTTTTTTTTAAAGATTTTATGTATGCATTCATTTGAGGGGGGGAGGGGCATAAAGAGAGGGAGAGAGAGAATCTCAAGCAGACTCCACACTTAGCACAGGGCCCGATGTGGAGCTCAATCTCACAACCCTGAGATCATGACCTGAGCCAAAATCAAGAGTCGGATGCTTAACTGACGGAGCCCCCCTGGCGTCCTGTGAGCTTTAAAAATAGATATTGCATCTTAGCAACATCTAACTTAGAGTCCCTGGCAAACAGTAGGTACTTTTATGTGCTGAGTTACTCCTATGCTGACATAGCTGTCCTTAGACTAAAGTGTATTGAATTAGGGGCCCCTTTCCACATTAGCAAGGACTGAGGCATCAAAATATTGATTGCTGAACTTAAAAAGAAACATTTGGGGCGCCTGGCCGACTCAGTTGGTACAGCATGCAATTCTTAATCTTGGGGTTTTGAGTTCAAGCCCCACACTGGGTGCAGAGATCGCTTAAAAATAAAACTCTTAAAAAAAAAGATTTAATTGCATTAGAGTTCATACTTTAATCAAAGCATGACTGTTTTTGAAATTCTAATGAGCCCCTAAAGACTATAGAACCCTTGGTTACATAAGGCACTGGGGATAGATGTGAAGAGACATGTTAATGTAACATGTATCCACTAACTGAACAATTTTGATAAAAATGACAGATTATACTTTTCCTGGCACCCACAGAAACCTCCTGGACATTGAAACAAAATAAATGTGACAGAAAAAAACCAAACGAGTTTCTCTGATTTCCATTAAACATATGCCTATGCTTTTTAAAAAGTCAAGTTCTCTTATTCACAGTTATTCTTGACAGAATATTCTTCAGATTTATCATATTTAATAAAGCTTTAGTTATAAGCAGGAAAGGAAAAAATTCTTGGAAATACGAAAAAGTAGCAAACAATTATACTGTGTTTCTGGAAAGAATTCGTCTCCTTTCCATCCTTAAATAACTATCTCAAAGCACAATTTATAAAAGGATAAACACAAAGAACTATTGTTAAGTTCATGTATCTTTACAATTCTAAGCAAGACTGGATTGTACAGAGACTGCAGTACATTTTATCACTATGGCTTCATGTCTCAAGGGAAATTTATTCTCTTTTAAGACAAGAAATAATGAACACTTTGCTACCTCTACAAAGTTATATCAACAAAAACACTAATTTTTTTTTTTTTACAGCTGCTTAGCTTTTCATTGTATGCTTAACTGATGGAATTGGTTCCCTCTTACGGGTATGTAGATTATTTCCTTTTTCTTTTTTTCTGCAATATTTATCCTTACATATTTATCTCTGAGCACTTTTCTATTTTCTTTAGCAGGCAAAATTCCAAAAACTCAAATTACTGTGTCCTCCATCAACATACCCTCAACAACACAGCTATTATCATTCTTTCTGGTTTTGTCTAAACTACAATTTTCCTTTCCTTTGTTGATTGCCCACTTTGTATTTGTTCTTTAGCAAATTGATTATTTGGGTTCTATGTTTCTTTTTACAAATTGATTGGTTTAGTCATTGATTTTTTTACTTAAAAATGCTAATCATACATACATCTATGTGTTTATTTACTTATTTAAGTAATCTCTGCACCCAACATGGGGCTCGAACTTATAATCCTGAGGTCAAGAGTCACATGCTCCTCCGACTTAGCCGGCCAAGTGCCCCCAAAATGCTCATCATGTATTAAGGATATTAACCTTTGGTCTATTATACGTTGTAAATATTGCTTCCTGGTCTGTCATTTACTTTTTAGTCTCATGTTGGTTTTGTCATACAAAAGCTTTTGGTTATCCATATTCAAATCTTTCATTTTTTCCTTTGTGATTTTTCCCTATGGTATATGTTTATGCTTCCAAAGTCCTTTTGTATTACTATTACCCCAAATTTTATATGGATTCACCTGTATTTTCTTCTAGTTGTTTTTATTTTTTACAGTTTTATTTTCAAACCTGAACTCTGGTCCTTACAGCTGTGCGACCTCGGGCAAGTTCTGGGTTTCTTCATTAGGAAATCAGGAATAATAGTTGCTACCTTACTGGGTCACTGGAATGATTTACCAAGGCAAGGTAGGTAAAGCACTTACCACAGTGACTGGCTAGTATAAATCTAGAATATATTTTAGCTAATATCCATTATCAATATCATCCTTCAAATCTTTAATCAACTATAATTAATTTTGGTATAGAGAAGGAGATAAATATCTACTTATTTTTCCTTAAAGTAGAACAATTCTGTGAGGTAATCCAATTTCAAAGATAAAGAAAAGACACCTATTCTTACGAAAAAATTTTGAAAGGAATCACTTACTGCTATTTCTCTAGATACCCTAGTTCCCACTTCTAAAATTCTACCAACCAATCTAATGGTGGGATGCTCTCATACAGGAAAGACAGAGAGCCAATATATGATGGTGGGGTGTTAGGTTTTGTATGTAATGGGGTGTGTGTGTGTGTACATGTGTGTGTTGGGTGTATATGGGGTCTATGTGTGTTGGGCACATGTGTACACGTGTGTTGGGGTGTATGTGTGGGGGTATGTATGGGGATATATGTATGCGTGTGTGTGTGTTGTGGTATATCCATGTGTGTGTTACATGTATGTCTGTGCGTGTGTATGTGTGTCATGTTGGGGCTTGTGAGGAGAGGAAACAAGAACAGTATTATTTGGGACAGGATATGCCAACCTTTATGTCCAGTGGAGGAAAAATATTTACTTTTCTTTTATAACATTATCTCAGAAGGGTACAAGGGGTAAAAACCAATATAATAAATCCTATCAATAAAACTGTGAATAGAAGCATACTCTATAGATTTCCCCTGATTTTTCTAATCTGGTGGTGCCCTTTGAGCTGTAGGACTCCCCTCAATGCTTCGGTTTGGTAACTTTCAAGGGCATCACTGGGATGGTAGGAAACAACGCAAAAAGGCCAGACTATCGACCAAAGCCCCAAAATGCTCCCTGTGGACTCCATACAGCTTCCTGTCCTCCTCAACACAACCATCTCTCCGTGAAACACAAACTACACTTCACTCTGCGATAGAGAACATTAAATATCAAAGACCCTTATCTGGTCTGTTAAGGAGAGATGAAAGGTTTCCTGCTTTGTTCATTTCTATTGTTTAAACACAAAGGTCCCCTTTTTCAGCATAGGAAAAAAAAACCGACTTGCCAATTGCTTTTTGAAGCTCACTATGCAAAAAAAGGGGCTGTTTACGTTGGATGATGGGAATCGGGGAACCCGTAAAAGACGCAATATTTTCACCTACATGTTTCCTGCCCATACCTCACCCTCAAAGAGAACGAACTCTCTCTGTCTAGGGGAATGCGCACCAGTCCCTAAGGGAAAGTTCAGAAGTTGTTTGGGAAGCAGGAGGATCTATGAGTATTTGCTTCTATCCAGACAAACCGAGCAAAGCCACAGCACTGACAAACCCAGGAGGCTTGTGGCTTTGCAGCGGGTGGTCCTTCTACACATGGCAGCTCCATGTGTCTGATGCAGGGACTCCACACGGCAAATCTGACCTCACTAACCATGACCAAGAAGACACCAATTTCCCCTGTGGGGTTTATGCTTAAAACCTCCTATAACTATATGCATAAGTCTGAACACACAGACACGCCCAAAGCAATCTGGAACACAGTATCACAATAGCAGAGAGGACCCCTGTATGGAATTTCTCCGAGTCAGGAAGTTATACACCCGACCCACCCAACCCTGAGTCACATATGATACAGATCCAAGTCTCTACACTCGTGCATCGTTTGTCCCTACTGGGGATCACAGCAGCAACGGATTCAAAGCTGTTACGTGCGTGCGTTGGGAACTGAGTAACCAAGGTAATTCTCTCTATAGCAGGGCCCCGATAGCAAAGCACAGCAAAAGACCAACCGGGGATGGAAGAGAAAACCCACGTACCATTCATATGCCTCACACCTGACTACTGAAGAGGCACAGGGTCAGTTACAGGGGGCTGTGTTCTAAGAAATGGGAGAACAAAATGGGAGGGCATACCCCT
This sequence comes from Potos flavus, assembly GCA_028534135.1. Classification (NCBI taxonomy): domain Eukaryota; kingdom Metazoa; phylum Chordata; class Mammalia; order Carnivora; family Procyonidae; genus Potos; species Potos flavus. The sequence continues at coordinate 11,337 of JAPYYM010000593.1, forward strand.
TGTCTTATTTACAATCTGCATTAAACAAGGCAATCACACATAGATCGTGGCTGAATAAAACAGCAAGTATGGCACTAGAGGCCAGACAGGACATATGCATGGAATATTTCTCATTTTTCTAAAGCATTCAAGATTTCAACACGATCAATACTTTCTACCAGTGTATGCAGTGTCTCCTGTTTTCCTTCTTTCCTGTCTTTTCTCTTTGGAGTTAGAGTGAAAAAAAAAAAATGTCTGAGCTCAGTATTTGTGATGTGGGACTCCCGGGTCTGCTTGTTAGGAGGATGTTTTTTTCCACCTCTCATCAGGGATGACAGCCACAGCGATTTTGATGAGTCTGGGCATGGCAGGTGGCCCAGGTTCAAATCAGTGCAAGACCGGACAGGCTCTCCACACAGACATGCAGTGGGGAGAAATGCCTATCGTGGGCCAGGCTTCAGCACATCCCTCTCCCAAATGGGGCATCTCAGAAACTGTCCCATGTAGTGAAGTTAAACCTGGGTTAAGCTAAATGACCAAAAACTACAGAGTTTAGATACAAAAATGAAAGCTTTCAGGATTGACCTGGTGACATTAGATTTAAGTTTTAATCAACTACAGAAGTTTGCCACTAAGGGGCTTGGTAAAAGGATCCTGAGAAACTGGGCCATGAGGGTAAAGGGAGAGCGCGGGGCCATTTTCCACAGTGGCATCCAAGGGCGATCAGCATCCCGGTGTCTGGGCACCTTGCCTGCAGCATGCATGGCACAGGTGACTCACCCAGAGGGAGTTTGCGCCCCAGCAACAGCGCTGGGACGAGTCATGAGCTGGCAATGAACCTCAGCTCCTTTTTTGTTGGCATGGAAGGTGACTGACTCACCGAGGAGAGGGTCAGATACTGGTGCTGAGGATGGAAGAAGCCAAGAAGCGACCCGACCTGTGAGGACTCTGATAGAGAATGTCTTTTGAGCTATTCCGTAGGGTGTTTTCACATAGCACATCTGCAGGGAAATTAAGTGTTCTTCATTTCTGATATGTTCTCGGCGGTACAGGAACACGCCGGACCCAACATCCCTTCTGGACTGTGGGGAGCACAGTATTTACAGCACTCAAGGGGAGATTAAAACAAAGCCCAAACCAAACATAGGCGCTCAGGACTCCAGAGAACATCTGACAGGAGGGAGAACGCTGGCGGGCTTCCAAGCCAGAGCACTGCAACGTGACTGCCAAACACAGCCGCTTTTTGGGGTTGGCAGAGAAGAGAGGACAGCCTGGGACTGCAGGAGAATCCATACCATCTTCATACGTAATCGTCACTGCCTAAAACCCACAGTTACAACTGCTTTTCAGCTCTCTCCCAGGGAGCAGTTTCCTTATCTGTAAAACAGCGACGGTAATCGTTTCTACAAATGTGATCAGATGTTCTGATAATTAAACGACCTACTGCAGGTGGAGATGAGCACAGGGCTGGGAACCTAGTGCTCCCAAGTCCACTGTGATTCTTAGCCGCCTCTCTACATACCCTGCAGGAAGTTACATGATGTCTTTGGGTGCCAATAGATAAGGAATAGATGGGGATGAAGAAAGGAAAGCCTGTAAGAAGGTGGGGCTTGGTGGGATTAAAAAATAGGAGTAGAGGGGGCGCCCGGCTGGTTCTGCTGGGAGAGCATGGGACTCTTAATCTCAGGGTCATGAGTTCAAGCCCCACATGGGCACGAAGCCTACTTTTTAAAAAATTAGGAGAAGTAAGAGAAAAGAGAAGCACACACACGCTCACACTCATACATATACACACATACATACACACACGCACTAACACACTCATATTTACACAAACCCATACTCACACCACACACACACATATACACACTTATAGTCAAATATACACACTCACAACATACATACATCCACACACACATACATACTTATATACACACTCACATTTACACACACACACATGCACACACGCACTCTCTCTTTTTAAAAGAATCTAACAATATTAGCTTAGCTTATTTATTTCAGGAAAGTTTTTCTCACCAGTAAAGCTGGCCTAACCCAGAGAAAAGTCAAGGCCCCCCTTCTCTATGACCTCACCAGCCAAGGAAATGTCCATGAGGAGTGCAGTGATAGCAACTGAAATGGTCTCAATGTAGGCACTTGGCACACTTTACCAAACACAAATACAACCCCACCATGAGTAAACTTGAAAGTAAACATCAAAGATTCTTGTGATACAAAAAAAGAAAAAAAAGAAGAAAGAAAGAAAAGTTTTTCTTCACTGACCTCCTCTTTTACCCAATTTTCTGAATTCGCCAACATTCTCCTCCATCTGTAAGGTTGTACCCTGGGGTGTGCCCACTGCAACCCACATCACCCCAGCTGGGAAGCTGTGCTCCAGACTCCCACCAGCTGAGCTATGTTCTCACAAAGGGTCAGCTGTGTTTGCTTCTAAACTGGTTTATGTCCATTGTACTTCTCTGTAATTACATAATTTCATTAACAAATGTTAGAAGACAGCTGCTGGTTCTAAGAAAATGAAGTTGGATGCTTAAAGAACAACCTGATAAGGCTTAGTAACTAAAAGAATAGTCAGATTTGGTATGGGTACGACAATTTGCCCAAGACTATAAAAGAGAAAGAAAAATCTAGAAGAACTCCACATTCACACAGTTTCATAAGTGTCTTTTAAGATGGCGTGCATTGTTTATAATGAATCTCCATTTCACCAAACTTTTCAAAGAATCAACTACTACTGCTTCTCATAACTATAGGAAAAACATCTATGGTTTAACAATTATCCTGTGCAAGGCACTTGCTGAGTGCTTATAAACTTGAATAATGAATGAATGAACCAACGCAGTATGCTAAAACAAGCATTTTGGAACTCTGCTTAAAATATTGGTTCTATTTTGGCTAGTGCTGGCTTTTAGAATATAAATTTTGATGCACAAATGTCTTGTCTTGTTTCTAATCTCACTTCCATTAAACAGTGTGAAGGAGAAATTATTTCTACCTCTGGGCACACAGAATGTCCCGTCATGGGAACAGAACCAAACATGCAACAAAGCTAGGCAAGCAGAACAAGAATCAGACATATAACCTTTCTCCTGAACTGCAGGGCATTAGCAATACCTGAAAACACACAGCTTCAGCAAGTTTTAGCAAGACGCATATGGTGAGAATTGTTA
>JAPYYM010000594.1:0-14501 GCA_028534135.1 Potos flavus
TAGATTGATACCAGCTTTTCTTCAATAGCATACAAAAACTGTTCCTATACAGCCGTCTCCCCCTTATGTTATTATTGTCACAATTTATATCTTTATAAGTTGTATGCCCATCAACAGACTTATTATTTTATGCATTTGTCTTTTAAATCATATAGGAAACAGTTAACAAACCAAAACATATGTTAATACTGGTTTTTATATTTACTTATGTAGTTACCTTTATTGATGATCTTTCTATGGCTTCTTGTTATTATCTCATGTCCCTTTAGGATTTCTTGTAGGACAGGTCTACTAATGACAAACCCTCAGCTTTTGTTTAGCTTAAAATGTCTTAACTTCTTCTTCAGTATTGAAGGATAGTTTTGCCAGATTTCTTTCAGCAATTTTTTTTTTTTAATATGGCATCTCACTTCCTTTTGGCCTCTATAGTTTCTGATCAGAAGTTGGCTGTCAGTCTTATTGAGCTTTCTTTGTACATGACTGCGAGTCATTTCTTGCTGCTTTCAAAATTGTCTTCTGAAAGTTTTTTCACAATGTGTCTCAGTGTGGGTTTCTTTGAATTTATCCTACTTAGAATTCGTTGAGATGCTTGGATTTGTAGATTCATGTCTTTCCTAGATTTGGGGGGCATTTTGGGCCATTATTTCTTCAGATATTCTTTATGCACCCTCCTCTTGTATTGGTGGTGTGCCACAGAACCCTTAGGTTCTGTTCACTTTTCTTTATTCTTTTTCTTTCTGCTCCCCAGACTCCCTTTCAGTGGTCTTATCTTTAAATTTGCCAAGTCTTCCAACTCTGACATATTCTGTGGTGTCACCTCCCAAGTAGTTTCTATTGCTATTGTTACAGCACTTATCGTCCAGTATTTTAATGGTTCTGTGTTGAGTTTCTTTTTACTGAAGGACTGAGCCTATTCCTTTGTTGCTTCAGAATGTAGCACAAGGTAGATACTCAGTAAATATGTGTTGAATGAGTTATTGAATGAATGTTGGAAAGTATATAGTATCTGAGACTCTAGAGATGGAAGGAATATTGCAGAATGGTTTGCTTTTATTTTATTTATTTATTTATCTCTAAAAAAGGTTTTATTTATTTATTTGACAGAGAGAGAGCACACAGCACGGGGAGCAGCAGGCAGAGGGAGAGGGTGGAGCAGGCTCACCGAGCAGGGAGCCCGATGTGGCACTTGATCCCAGGACCCTGGGATCATGACCTGAGCCGAAGCCAGATGCTTAATGACTGAGCCACCCAGGCGCCCCTTGTTGTTTCTTTTAAAGACAGTGCCTGATTTAGGAACTTCTGACATCTTAAGACAAATAATGAATTTCATTGACGAACATTTCCCTTATTGAGAAAGACTTGGAAAATTCCTAGCTTTTTCAGTCTATCATATTGTTCTGTTTTTCCTATATTTATCAATTTTTAGAGTAGTGTTCTTAAAAAGTGTGGCTGGTGGATCACCAAGATTCTTTTAGGGCGTGTATAAGTCCACAAGGTAAAAATTATTTTCGTTGTACTTCTAAGACATTTTTCCCCTTTTAACAGTTAACATGTGCTGTGATAGTGTAAAAGCTGATGTGGGTGAAAACTGGTAGTACCTAAATATTAATCAAGGCAGAGGGACCACTCTGTACTAAAATTCAGTATGTTTTTCTTTTCTTTTCTTTTTTTTAAGATTTTATTTATTTGTCAGAGAGAGAGCGAGCACAAGCAGGAGGAGCAGCAGGCAGAGGGAGAAGCAGGCTCCCTGCTGAGCAGGGAGCCCAATGTGGGACTCGATCCCAGTACCCTGGGATCATGACCTGAGCCAAAGGAAGACGCTTAACCAACTGAGCCACCCAGGCACTCCTCAGCATGTTTTTCATACCACATTCACAACTAAAAATATTATCACATTCCTGACTGCTAATCAAAGTAGTTCACATTACTAATTTCGTTATATCTTGACCCTTGAGTACGCATCTGTGTGTGTGTGTGTGTGCACATAGTGCACCTTTGTTTAGTGTGGTAAAGTATTCATAATATACATTTACCATTTTAATCATTTTTAAAATGTGCAGTTCAGTGGCATTACATACTTTCACATTATTTTGCAACTGGGATCGCCATCCATCTCCAGACCTCTTTTCATTTTCCCAAACTGAAACTCCATACCCATTAAAAAATAACTCCCCATTCTCTCCTCTCCTAGCCCTTGGCAACCACCCTTCTACACTCTATGAATTTGACTACCGTAGGTACTTCATATAAGTGAAATCATATAATTTAGTGTGTGTGTGTGTGTGTGTGTGAGAGAGAGAGAGAGAGAGAGAGAGAGACTGGCTTATTTAACTTAGTATGCAAGGTTCATTCATGTTGTAGCATATGCCAAAATTTCTTACCTTTTAGGGCTGAATAATATTCCATTTTATGTATATAATTTGATTTATTCATCTGTTGCTTCTGCCTTGTGGCTATTGGCTATAATGCTGTTATGAACATGGGCGTGCAAATATCTGTTTGAATAGCTTCTTTATTTCTTTTTAGTATGTATCCAGAAGTGGAATTGCTGGGTCATAATATAATTCTATGTTTAATTGTTTGAGGAACCACTATACTGTTTTCCACAGCAACTGCACCATTTTACATTCCCACTTGCAGTGTACCCAGTGTACCACGGTTCCAGTTTCTTTCTTTCTTTTTTTTTTTTAAGGTTTTATTTATTTATTTGTCAGAGAGAGCACAAGCAGGGGGAGCCACAGGCAGAGGGAGAGGCAGACTTCTGCTGAATAAGCCTGATGTGGGACTTGATTCCAGGACCCTTGTATCATGACCTGAGCCGAAGGCAGATGCTTAACAACTGAGCCACCCAGGAGTCCTGCATGGTTCCAATTTCTGCACATCCTTGTCAAAGTTTATTATTTTTTGTGTTGTTTGGTTTGTTTTTGAAAATAATCCTAATGAATGTGGAATGGTATCTGCTTGGGGTTTTGTTTTTATTTATTTATTTATTTTTAATTTGATTTATTTATTTGACAGAGAGAGAGAGCACAAGTAGGGGAAGCAGCAGGCAGAGGAAAAGGGAGAAACAGGCTCCCCGCTGAGCGGGGTTCCCGATGTGGGGCTTGATCCCCGGACCCTGGGATCATGACCTGAGTTGAAGCCAGCCACTTAATGACTGAGCTACCCAGGCACTCCTGCTTGGGGTTTTAATTTGTATTTCCATAATGACTAGTGATGATTCTATATGTAAGGGTTTATTTCTGGGCTATTTTGTTCCTTTGATGTATTTGCGTGTATTTTATGTCTGTACGATACTATTCCAATTAGTGTAGCTTTCTAGTAATTTTTGCAGTCAGGATGTACAAGTCTTCCAACTTTAATTTCTTTTCTAAGATTCTTTTGGCCATTTTATATCACTCAAAAATCTATATGAGTTTTAGGTTGGGTTTTTTTATTTCTGCAGAAATGGTGTGGGGAGTTTAATAGGGTTTCCATTTAATCTGTAGGTCACTTTGAGAGGTATTATCAATAGTAAGTCTTTCTACCTGTGGATATGGGATCTATTTGAATTTATTTATGTCTTCGTTCATTTCCTTTAGCAGTGGTTTGTAGTTTTCAATGTACAAGTCTTACACCTCCTTGGTTAAATTTATTTCTAAGTATTTTATTGTTTTTATCTGATTATAAATGGAATTGTCTTTAGTTTCCTTTTTGGATTATTATAATTTATAGAAACTGAATTTTGTGTGCTCATTTTGTATGCTGCAACTTTGCTGAATAGGTTTGTTTTTTGTGGAATCTTTAGGGTTTTCTATAAGTAAAATCATGTCATCTGTGAATAGATTTTTGGAAAACTTGCATGTGTCACCTTGAGCCTAACAACGTCCCAATATTTTTGAACACTTTTCCAGTGAAATCAATAATGATATTTACACACGTGACTTTTGAAATGAAATGAAATGGTTCAGTAGTTGGAATGTCTGTTTAACTGTGAACCAGTATTTTTCAGAAGACTAATGCATGATGTTACAAAATTATGCATGAGTAAAAGATCCATTCAAAGAGCATGGTAGAGAAGGATTTTAACGTACCAGTTTTTAAAGTTGATAGATATATTTTAAGATTCCGTATTACAATTTAGTATCTTTAGAAAATAGAATTTGTTGGATTTTGTTGTAGCTTCAAAAAAGAATATCCACAATTATCTGTAATAGCTATTAAAATACTTGTACTCACTATATCTGAGTAAAGCCTGCTTTTTCTCATTACTTCAACTGAAACAACATTACTGTGGTTTATATAATAGAGAGCAGATATGAGAATCCAGCTGTATTCTGTGGAGCTGAAGATTTGCAAAAATGTAAAACAGGATTCTTTAAGTTTTGGAAATACATTTTTTAAACGTTATGTTAACATCTAATTTTTTATTACTACTTTAAAATGAACTAATATTTTAAGGTTCTTCTAATTTTTAATAAGGTAAGTGAGCATTGATAAATATAAGCCATGTGAGTAAAATCTCTTTGGTGTTCTCAATAATTTGTAAGAGTATGAAGGGGTCCTGAGAGCACAAAGTGAAAGCTGCTCTCAGACCATGAATGTTTTACGTTAGTTTTGTTTTACTTAATCTTAATCTTGCCTAATTTAATATAGTAGTAGTTTTAATTTTTAAAGCTTTAGCTTTCAGATCCTTTTAGGGTGAAATCAAAGAAATTGCTATTAATGTCTGTAAATAAGTATGTAAATACCATATTACGTTCTTAATGGGCATTGCTTGTGTAGTGATTTAGCCCTGAAACTAGAGGTATTAATGTGAAATTTTAAAAAATACTTTATATTTTTAGTTAATTGTAGGTTCACATTCAGTTGTAAATAATACATCCTGTTTAGCCTTTGCCAGCTTTCCCCAATGGTGACGTCATGCAGAACTAGTTTTTGTAGTTTCCAAAAAAGTAGATATTGAATAAAAAGCCCAGCAAAGTTGTGATGCTGACATTATTATAGTCAAGATAAAGAACATTTCCATCACCACAAGGAATTTTCTTTCTTTCTTTTTTAAGATTTTATTTATTTATTTGTCAGAGAGAGAGAGATCACAAGTAGGCAGAGTGGCAGGCAGAGGCAGAGGGAGAAGCAGGCTCCCTGCCGAGCAAGGAGCCCGATGTGGGGCTCGATCCCAGGACCCTGGGATCATGACCTAAGCTGAAGGCAGATGCTTAACCAACTGAGCCACCCAGACTGTCTCCACAAGAAATTTTCTTGTTGCCCTTTCATAGCTATATTCACTTCACTCCCAGCACACCCCCTACTTAACCTCAATTTATCAAATTTTTCTATTTTGAATTATGCTTTTTAAAAAAGAGATTATTTTAGAGAGAGAAAGTGTGCATGCACATGAGCCAGGGGGTGGGAGGTCAGAGGGAGAGGGAGAGAAACGGACTCCCTGATAAGTGCAGAGCCCAGTGCTGGGCACTATCCCACACCCTGAGATCACTACCTGAGCCCAAATCAAGAGTCTGGCACTTAACTGACTGAACTCCCAGGTGCCCCTTATGCTTTTGATGTCATTGAAGAACCTTGCTTAGCCCTGGATTTTGTTTTTTTTTTTTCCCCACTATGTTTTGTTCTAAAATGTTTATATAATTTTGCCTAAGTCCATGATCTGTTTTGAGTCAGTTTTTGTATAAGGTGTGAAATTTAGGTCAAGGTGCGGTTTTTGCATATAGATGTTTAGAATTTCCAGCGGTTTGTTCAAAGGCTGTCATTCTTTCATTGAATTGCTTTTGCATCTTTGTTTAAATTGACTTGGACTTATTTGTGTGACTCTATTTCTAGGTTCTCTAGTCTATTGATCCGTATGTCTTTCCTTCTACCAATGAATACCATACATAGTGTTTTTTTTTTAAGATTTTATTTATTTATTTGACAGAGAGAGTGAGAGCATAAGCAGGGGGAGCAGGAGTGAAAGGGAGAAGCATGCTCCCCGCTGAGCAGGGAACCTGTTCCGTGGCTTGGTCGCAGGACCCTGAGGTCATGACCCTGAGCCGAAGTTAACCAACTGAGCTGCCCAGGCACCCCACCATATGTAGTCTTGGTTACTGCAACTGTGTATCTTGAAATTGTGTAAACTGGTTTATTTTTCAAGATTAGTTTAGCTATGCTAGTTCCTTTGCTCTTCTTTTTTTTTTTTAAAGATTTTATTTATTTATTTGACAGAGAGAGAGATCACACGTAGGCAGAGAGGCAGGCAGAGAGAAAAGGGGAAGCAGGCTCCCCGCCGAGCAGAGAGCCCGACGCGGGGCTCGATCCCAGGACCCTGAGATCATGACCTGAGCCGAAGGCAGAGGCTTTAACCCACTGAGCCACCCAGGCGCCCCTCACCATTAGAATGTTAGCTGTAGTTTTATTTTTAGATTTTATATCAAGTTGAGGAAGTTCCTCTCTATTCCTGGTTTTTGAGAGATTTTAAAATAAAATATTGGTGAATTTTGTCAAAAGCCTTTTTTGCATCGATCGATCATATGATTTTTTTCTTTAGTCTTAATATGCTGTATTATTGATCAGTTTTCAAATCTTGAGCCAGGTGTACATTCCTACCAAAAATCCCACTTGTCTGTGATTATGAATTCTTTTTACATATTGCTGAATTCTTTTTTTTTTTTTAAGATTTTATTTATTTATTTGACAGAGAGAGACACAATGAAAGAGGGAACACAAGCAGGGGGAGTGGGAGAGGGAGAAGCAGGCTTTCCACAGAGCAGGGATCCCAATGCGGGACTTGATCCCAGGACCCTGGGATCGTGACCTGAGCCAAAGGCAGACACTTAATGACTGAGCCACCCAGGCGCCCCTACATATAGCTGAATTCTGTTTGCTAATGTTTTGTTAAGGATATTTACATCTGTATTCATAAGGACTTTTGGTCCACTTTGTGTGTGTTTGTGTGTCTTGTTTTGAAATCAGAGTAGCACTGACTTCATAAGATGAATTTCCCCTATTTCCTGGAAGAGGTTGTATAGAATTTTTTAAATTCTTTAAATGCTTGGTGGAATTATTTAACAGAAACCATCTGGATCTAGAGATTCCTTTTTTCGGAACTTAAAAATTACATATTCAATTTTCTTAAGTGTCATAGGACTATTTAGATTTTCTGTATCATACATTGGGTGAGTTGCTGTAGTTTTTTTTTTTTTTTTTTTTTTTTGAGGAAGTATAATCCATTTCACCTAAGTTGTCAAATTTGTGTGTCCAGTGTTGTTCAATGTTTGCCCTTAGTATCCATATTGTCCTTTTGATGTCTATAGTGATCTTTCTGATACTGAAAATTTGTGTTTTCCCTTTTTTCCCTTGTCATTCTTGGTAGAAGTTTGTCAGTTCTATCCATATTTTCAAAGAAACAGCTCTTTGATGCTCATCTTTACTAAGAAAATGCAAATCATTAGGAAAATGCAAATCAAAACCACAGTGAGGTATCACCTTACACCTGTTAGAATGGCCATCATCAAAAAGATAAGAGATAACAAATGCTGGAGAGGATGTGGAGGAAAGGGAACCCTTGTGCGCTGTTGGTGGGATTATAAACTGACACAGTTACTATGGAAAACAGTATTGAGGATCCTCAAAAAATTAAAAATAGAGCTCCCATATGATGCAGGATTTCCACTTCTGGGATATATCCAAAGGAAATGAAAATGCTAACTTGAGAAGGTATCTGCACCCCCATGTTAATATCAGTATTATTTACAATCTGCAGGACATGGAAGCTACCTAAATGTTCATCCTCAGATGAATGGATAAAGAAATTATTGTATATATACACAATGGAGTATTATTCAGCCATTAAAAAATGAGGAAATGCTGCCATTTATGACATGGGTAGACCTGGGGAGCATTATGCTAAGTGAAATAAGTCAGAGAAAGACAAGTACTGTATGATCTTACGTATATGTCAAATCTTAAAAAAAAAAAGAAGAAGAAGAAGCCCTAGAAACAGAAACTCAGTGAAATTATATCAAACATGTGGTTATTACCAGAGGTGGGAGGGGGATTGGAAGAAGGGGTCAAAAGGTCCAAACTTCCAGTTACAAGGTAAGAAAGTGCTAGGGCTGCAATGTACAACATGGTGACTAGTTTATCTTGCTGTGTTATATAAATGAAAGTTGTTAAGAGTAAATCCTAAGAGTTCTCATCATAAAGAGAAAAAACTTTTTTGCATCTGTGTGAGATGATGGATGTTAAACTTACTGCATTAAGCGTTTCAAAGTGTATGTAAGTCAGACCATTATGCTGCACACCTTAAACTTGATGTACAATGATGTATGTCAATTAAATCTCAGTAAAACTTGGGGAGAAAACAGCTTTTCTTTCACTGATCTTTTTTCTTCTATTTTTGTTTTAGTTTCAGTAATTTCTGCTTTTACTATTTACTGTTTCTGTTTTCTTGGGTTAATTTTGCTCTTATTCTAGGTTTTTGAGGTGGGAGTTTAGATTATTGATTTGGGACTTGTTCATCTTTTCCATTATATGCATTTAGTGCTAAAAGTTTCTCAGCCCTGCTTCAGCTTTATTCCACAAATTTTGATAAGTTGTATTTTCAGGATATTTGTGTATGCTAGTTGAAGCATTCTTAGGATGGCTGCCTTAAAATTTTTGTCAGATATTTCTAGTATCTTTGTCACCGTACTATTAGCATCTATGGATAGTCTTTTTCATTCAATTTGAGATCCCTTTGGTTCTTGGTATAATGAGTGATATTTGCTTGATCTATATTTCGTGTGTGAGAGATATTTTGTTTGAGAATCTGGACTTTATTTAATACTGTTTTATATGCATTTCTATGATATTACCCCATCAGGAGAGGGAGTTACTCTTCTTACTGTTGCGTGCAGGTGGGAGTTTGGCTCACACCACAAAGGGGGGGTTAGGAATGTGTGGTCTTAGGACGGCTGGCCCATTGTGGAAGTCCTGGCTCTCCTCTCTCTAGGCTTTCTGTGACTCCATCCTAGGGGGCAGTGCCTTCTTACTGCTGGATGGGAACGGAAGTCCAGGCCTCCCTAACTTTGCCTTCTCTGACACCACTCTGGAAAGGCGATGGGCTCCACATCACAGCCTGGCTTCCCACTTAGCCTTTGTTAGTGTGGGTGCCAGTGGGGCACAGTTTTTTGTACAGTTTTATTTCTTTTCCCAGTGGTGTTTGGCTGGAGTAGATTGGTTATCGTCTAAGTTTCCTGTCTTTCTAGGCTTCTCTTCCTGGTCATTTGGCTAGAATGAAAAGGTTTGTGTTGGAACTTTTTATGTCGGCCCCTTAGGATTTCTGGGTTGCCGACTTTTTCAACTCCCAATCTAAGATAAGGCAAAAAGAAAACTCCAAGAAGTGATCCAAATATTCCTAGCCTGTCTGCCTTTGTTTCTTTTCTTATGTTTGTTTTATTTATAATTCCCAGGATTTGTAGTTGTACTTTGCAGGAGAAATAGGGAAAACTACATCTCCATTTTCCTGGAAACATAAGTTCCCTACAAAGTGGTCTTTATATTGGAACTAGGACACATCATTTGGAACTCTGAGACTAGTATTTTTACTAATGTTTTCTTGTCTTAGATATTATAAGATACTTTCTGGTTTGCATGTTGTATTAGTATTTTAACAAGCTTATTTCATTGTAACTATGCTAAACACTTTTAGTTTTTATTGCTTTAAAATACACACTTGTAAAATTTAAAACAGCACAGTAGTATGTTAAATTGCTAAGTAAAAATACATTGCAAAAAGGCCAGTTATCCCGAAATTAATTGTAAATTCAGGAGTCTATAAGAAATTTGTTCTTTTGGGGCACCTGGGTGGCTCAGTGGGTTAAAACCTCTGCCTTCGGCTCCGATCATGATCTCAGGGTCCTGGGATTGAGCCCCGCATCTGCATCCGGCTCTCTGCTCAGCAGGGAGCCTGCTTCCCCCTCTCTCTCTCTGCCTCTCTGCCTACGTGTGATCTCTCTCTGTCAAATAAATAAAAATCTTTAAAAAAAAAAAAAATTTTGTTCTTTTGTAAGAAATTTAAAGCTAACTCTAGAGGTCATTGGGAAAGGTAAATGTGGAGGAAGAGCCAAGGCAATTTTTAATTTTTGTCTTGTGAATTTTGACAGTTTTTTTTTTTTTAAGATTTTTTTTTTTTTTTTTAATTAAAGTGAGAGAGAGAGAGAGAACAAGCAGGGGGAGTGGCAGGCAGAGGGAGAGGGAGAAGCCGGCTCCCTACTTGGGAGTCCAATGTGGGGCTCCATCCCAGGGCCCTGAGATCATGACCTGAGCCGAAGGCAGACACTTAACTGACTGAGCCACCCAGGTGCCCCATGAATTTTGACAATTTTGAAGAGAAAACAGTAATGGAGATATTGTGCTCTTTTAGGTATCCACACAGCCTCTCAAGGCATTGATGTTAGAAAAGTATGATGTCAGTACAGGGAGAGGAATATGTATGAAAGGAACAGAGTAGACACTTATGAGGAAACCCATTTTATGTAGGCATTTGATAAATTAGACACTTTATATTCACGGGAGAAGGACTAGAATATTAAGAAATGATTCTTAGGTTTCTACTCGGTACCATATGTAAAATTAATCCAGTTAAAGATACAACACTGAAAAAAATCAACTATGGCATTATATAAGGAAAACATGCACTTATAATTCTTTCTAGTCTTGCGTTGTGAAAAGACTTTTTAAATAAGGCCCAGGGGTCTTATAAGAAATAATAGGGGGATCATGACCTGAGCCGAAGGCAGACGCTTAACCGACTGAGCCACCCAGGTGCCCCATAGTCATTCTTTTTGATGCTCTTTTGCCAGTGGCAACCTCTTAGAGGGTCACTCATGTCCTTTGGATACAACCCCAGTAATTTTTAAATAGCTTTCTTGCTTTTTATCATGACAAGTTATGCCGGGCTCATCTTACGCATTTCCTGCTTTTATTGCCAAAATGTGTAGGGACCACAGTATGGGTCCTGGGATTGCTGATCGAGTTCAGTGCATTTCTTTGAATGTCTTTTATTAGTTTAATAGTTGTTTCATTGGTAAATGCAGATAATAACTTACTGTGTAGGATTGTTTTGAAGATTAAATTAGATACACAATAAACTTTCAGAGCAGTGCCTAGTTAATAAGAAAACAGTCATGTGCTTTTTTTAGTTCAGGTATAATTAACATACAGTATTATTAGTTTTGGGTATAGAATATAATTCAGCAATTCTATACAATTCTCAGTGCTCATCATGATAAGTGTACTTTTAAATCTCTTTATCTGTTTCACCTGCCCTCCCACCCACGTCTCCCCAGCAATTACCAGTTTGTTCTCTGTATTTAAGAGTCTAATTTTGTGTTTGTCTCTTTTTTCCCCTTTGTTTTGTTTCTTAAATTCCATATGAGTGAAATCATATGGTATTTGTCTTTGACTAATTTAGGATTATACCCTCTAGGTCCATCTGTGTTGTTGCAAATGGCAAGATTTTATTCTTCTTTATGGCTGATGAATGTTCCACAGTATATCCATCTTTATCTATCAGTGGACACTTGGGTTGCTCCCATACCTTCGCAATTTTTTTTTTAAGATTTATTTATTTAAAGAGAGCATGTAAGGGGCAGGGTTAGAAGTAGAGGAAGAAAATCTCAAGCAGACTCCCCGCTAAGCCTGGACCTGGGGCTTGATTTCAGAACCCTGAGAGTATGGCCTGAGCTGAAATCAAGAGTTGGATGATCAACCTACTGAGCAACCCAGGTGCCCCCATATCTTGGCTATTGTAAATAATGCTGCAGTAAACATAGGGGTGCATATATCTTTTTAAATTAGTGCTTTCGTTTTCTTTGGGTAAATACCCAGTAGTGGAATTACTAAATCGTTTGGTAATTCTATTTTTTATTTTTTGAGGGATCTCCATACTGTTTTCCATAGTGGCTGTGGAAATTCCACAATATTATTTTAAAAATACTATTCTTAAAAAAAATAATGAAAAAATAAATAAATATATTATTTTTAAAAGAGCAAAAGGGTTTTAGTCTCAGTCCCACTCTAGAAGTGTAATGTAAATAAACTGTATGATGTGTATTCTTCTAGAACTCTTCCAGTTCACTGTGTCTTACACAGTTGTCTGATGGTCTGGAATGAAGTTTGTTCTTTTTCAAGATTTTAAAAATTCATTTGTTGCATATACTAAAATAAAAATTTTTGAAATTATTTCAGGAACTTGAATTGACTTTGACCTATTAGACTGGGGAAGGTGTCCATTTGCTTGGGTCTAGGTGTTTTTTTTGTTTTGTTTTGTTTTGTTTTTGTTTTTTGTTTTTACCAAATATTAAAATAAGAGAGATCACGTACCTATAGGATGAAGTCAAATTGGAGCATCAAGTGAGCACTACCCAGAAGCCCTTTTCAGGATGTAGGCCCAAGTTAATTATTGAATATATAACTCATGTGTTCTCCCTTTATCTTATTTTTTAAAAAGATTTATTTATTTTAGAGAGAGAGTGCATGGTTGGGGGGCAGAAGGAGAGGGAGAGAAAGAATCCCAAATGGACTCCCTGCTGAGCTAGGAGCCTGATGTAGGGCTCAATCCTATGACCCCGAGATCAGGACCTGAACCAAAATCACTAGTCAGTCGCTTAACCCACTGAGCCACCCAGATGCCCATGTGTTTTCCCTTTATTACTTAAATCTTTGTTGGTTACTCTTGACACACACCCCTCCCCAAATTATTTCTTGATCTTCCCCGAAGTAACTCTTATCTACTGTTCATGTGAATGTGTATAACTTACCACTATATCTGAGATACATGTCTGAGATATCTTTCCATATCAGTATATAAATTTCTTTTTCTCTCTTTTTTTTTTTTTTTTGAGGAGTGGGAGGGGCAGGGGCAGAGGGAGAGAGAATCTCAAGCAGACTCCACATTTAAGTGCAGAGCCTAACATGGGGCTCAATCCCATGACCCTGAGATCATGACCTGAGCCAAAATCAAGTCGGACACTTAACTGACTGAATCACCCAGGTGCCCCTCTGTCTCATTTTTGAACAGCTGTAGAGTATTGGATTGTATGGTTATAGTATGATGTATTTAGTTGTATCTTGTTATCATGAGTATCCTTAGTGATTTCTTTGTGCAGTTATGATAATATATCCATAGGGTAAATTCCTAGACATGAACTTTGCAGAGTCAAGGGATTTGTGCATTTACATTTTTCACGGGTATTGCTAAAGTAATTTTCTAAGAGGTTGCACTAATATATATTAACCACCAATGTCTGAAGGTTTCTAAAGGTGATAGTCTTAGTCATACTTTTGCCAACTTTAGTTAGTGTCAGACTGTGATCTTGATCAGTCTAATAGGCGGAAAATGATAATTGTTTTTAATTGCTTAATATTTGTGTTCCTTTCATCTTTCCATTCACACTAGCCTATTTTTCTGTAGATTATTGATTTGTGAGAGCTCTAGAATGGAGGAGGAGATAAAAATATTTGAATTCAGTACTTTAAAAATAAGCAAGATTAACTAGATCTGTAAGAAAGTTTGTCTTTCATAATCTGAATTTGAAGTTGAGTTTTCTGAGAGCAGTGTAATTTTACATTTTTCACCCTTCAGCTATGCTGGGTGAGGTTAAAACCAGAAACCAACTTAGTGGAACAGTAATTAAAGGAACAGGTTTAGGCCAAAAATTACTGATTTAGTAAATAACTAAACAAATTTTGAATCAGCTGCTGGGCTTGATTCCATAGATGGGTAGATGAGAGTGACAGTTGTTGCTTTCGATGGAGCTTAGTTTAGTTGGGAAGCATTAGATTAAATGGAAGTAATTATAGTTGGAATAAGTGCTCTATAGGAAAGTATGGGGTACTATGAGAGCATATCAGCATTGCCTAACCTGTGTACTGGATGGTGTAGGAAAACCAGAGGAACCTGCTAAACTGAGGTCTAAAGGATGGCTAGGAGTTGGGGCCCAAGTTAGAGGAGTAGTTGTCTTGGGCATGAAGAGATAATAGTATAGAGGGCAGAGACAGACATTTTCGGGCCTTTGGTTTCTATTAAGGATTTACAGTGTTATCTGGAGAACAATCTTTGAAGGATTTTAAAGCAAGAAATGGGCTGCCAAAAGTCAGGCATTGTGGCAGTGGTACAGGAATACACTGGCTTTATCCCTCTCATTTTTCACCCACCTCTGTTATTATGAAGCAGCCAGCTGTGTCTGACTGAACTCTTGGTTCTGTCTGGGACGGATAGAATCTATTCACGAATCACCTGTGGATTGCGCACTTTCTATGGCAAAGAGAGTTAAAGCAGTTTCTGCCATATAACCAACTATTCATCTATATGAACATGTCTTGTAGTTTACAGTGATAATTAGTTTACCAGGGAAATAAATGAGGCTGCCCTGCAGTTGTTAGTAAGTCTTTAGTAGATTTTTGTTTCAAGATAATGGCTTTTCTTCTGATTTCCTCCTATAAGACCTATAGTAGTGTTCATTGGTATGTGTGTGCGTCTGTGC
>JAPYYM010000595.1:0-14501 GCA_028534135.1 Potos flavus
GGGAGGATGGGCGAGCCTGGTGGTGGGTATTGAGGAGGGCACGTATTGCATGGAACACTGGGTGTGGTACATAAACAATGAATCTTGTAACACTGAAAAAATAAAATAAAAGTATTTGGGGAAAAAAAAAGGATTTTATTTTATTTATTTGTCAGAGAGAGAGAGAGCACACACAAGCAAGGGGAGCAGCAGAGGGAGAGGAAGAAGCAGGCTCCCCATTGAACAGGGATCTTGATGCAGGATTTGAACCCAGGACCCTGAGATAATGACCTGAGCTGAAGTCAGATGCTTAACTGACTGAGCCACCCAGGTGTACCTAGAGTAAACCTATTTTAATTGCTGATTTGCAAAAGCAAGGAACTGTCATAAATTTGTTGACTTGTCATGGTCATTGATATGAGTTGTTGCTAAATTAAGTGCATTTAAATCTAGCTCTAATTGCCATGTGTTACCATGACTACGTGGCTACAAGATAATTCATTGTTGTTTTTCCTCCAAGGAGTGTGTAAATTCCTATTTATTTTTGCTGATTTTTGTTTTGTTTCATTGATTTTCAGTAAGTTAAAATGTATTAATTCATTTGGAAATAAAACACGAGTGAGCAAATGGCAAATTATTCCTTAAGTTAGTTATTGTCATCTAATTTCAGTTTACATGGAACATTTCTTCACCTTTTAAAAAGCAAACAAGGTGATTCACCTCATAAAGAAAAATAAGGTGCTTCACCTCATGAGAAATAAGTATGGGGAGCCTGGATAGTGCAGTTGTTTAAGTGTTTGACTCTTGGTTTCAGCTCAAATTATGATCTCAGGGTCGTGAGATTGAGCCCCACATTGCGCTCTGTGCTCAGTGTGGAGTCTGCTTAAGATTCTCTCTCCCTCTCTCTCTCCCTTTGCTCCTCCCCCATGCAGTCTCTCTCTAAGATAAATAAATTTAAAAAAGAAAGAAGTATATATTTGAACAAGAGTATGGCAGAATGTTTAAGTCACATTTGAAAAAAATAAATTTTGAGTTCCAATCTCATTCATTAAAATATTAAAAATGAATGCACTCAGAAATTCCTTTTACCAGGATGGGACCTCAAAAAATTCAGTCCACAGCCTCCATGCGTGTAAGTTAACTCAATATTCATGAATGTTTTGTGATGTGCCCATTTTGTGCTCCTGTTGCTATGTGCTCCTATTGTTCCTATTGCCATGCATTTTCACCAGTTAGGAAGCATAACATATTGTTAAGCATTAGGAAGAAATTTTAGCTCACTTTATAATTCCATATGTGATTTACAACAGTCCAAAAAGAACAGAGGGTGGTTTGTCACAAAGTATCAATGTCACAAACATTCTTAAAGGTTGAAGACCTTTCCTTTCCAAAACTATAGCTTTTTCAATGACTCAAAGGGTGTCCACTGAGGGGTGCAGCGGGTTGACAACTTTCTAAGTTGCCCAAAGTAATTCAGGGCACTGAGGAGTTAGGAACAATAGTCATCCCAATGTAATCATATTTCTCTGTGTTAAATAAAATTAAATGCACCATTATAAGTTTATAGATGGCCACCTGACATTGCCAATGTTCTTAGATTTTATTTGGAAAGGAAGTAATTCCAGTCTTATTGCTGGTGATAATCTTTCAGACATCTATGATATAATTGTGTATGGGAGAAGAGAATTATTGTCTCTCGTACATGTTTTTTTCTCTTGAGTTTCGAATTCTGGTATATTAGGGAAGACTCCTAATCTTAGCTTGATACCTTAAAATTCAATATCACGAAAATTTTGATTTACCATTCTATAATAACTCTTTTATATTCAAACATATATATGCATAGGAGGGGATTTTTCAATTTCTGTGCATTCCTTGTAAGACTCTTAGATATTTAGCTAGTTTTATGATAGGCAATAAAAAATTATTCAAATTTATAATGAACATTTTTTGTAACAAATATTTGTTTGAGGAATAAGGGGCTAACATTTATCATGTAGCAACTGCTGTGTGCCAAACATTATGCATTAAGCAAACACAGATACACATATACTCAACATTGCAATAGAGGCATGGTAAAGTATATATTTCATTTGATATTTATAAACTCCTTCCACATAGTATTATTATAATATTGTGATGTAGGTATTCTAAGTTACACATGAAAGAATATCCTAAGAGTGAATAGCAAACCTAATTTCACTCTTTTGATCATCAGTAGAGTCAATTTTTTATGCAGATATATTTATTTATAAATATTAGGAACACAGTTTATAGAAGAATAAAACTCCTTTCTAGAGCATAAGACAATAGAAGAAAGATAGGTGCTATTATACAAATGGAATGAGTGAACATAAGACTGATTTTCAAGCACATACACACACAGTTTTAAAACTATCAAATCTTTGAACCTGTAGAATTGGTAGAGGATGTATTTTTTTTTAAGATTTTATTTTTTTATTTGACAGAGACAATGAGAAAGGGACCTCAAGCAAGAGGAGTGGAACAGGGAGAAGCAGGCTTCCCACCAAACAGGGAGCCTTATGCGGGGTTTGATCGATCCCAGGACCCTGGGATCATGACCTGAGCTGAAGTCAGATGCTTAACCAACTGAGCCACCCAGGCACCCTGGTAGAGGATGTATTTAAGCATTAGTTTGGAGACTTATAAAACAATTTTATAGGTGATATTTAATGTGTGGGGAGAAGAAACTTTACTGTATATAACTATCATGTTTCAAGGGACGTGACTTAACAGTAAAGTTTGTATTATATTTTATCTTAGTTATATTTATATTAGTTATTTTAGAAATAAACTTTAAATCTGAGTTTCTTTATTTAGTTCCTTTTGTAACTTGGCTGTGTAAAATGTTAAAATTTTAACCTCCCTCATTTTATTTGAAATAGTTGTAGACTATTAGAATGGAATTAGAGAAGGAATATATAATGTCATTCTAATTTAGGTAGTATTTTTAAAATAACTAATATAAATTAGAGTCAATTTTTGAAACCATGTTTGATATCAAAAACAGTTAACAACCGTAATAGTTAACATTTATTAAGAGTTTATTATATGGACTCCTGGGAGGCTCAGTTGGTTAAGTGTTTGCCTTCTGCTCAGGTTATGATCCCAGGGTCCTGTGATCAAGTCCAACATCTGGCTCCTTGTTCAGTGGGGAGTCTGCTTTTCCCTCTGCTTGCCTTTCCCCCTGCTTGTGCTCTCTCTTCCTCTGACAAATAAATAAATACAGTATTTTTAAAAAAGAATTTATTATATATGCTAGGTAGAGTACTTTCTCAGCACTGTTGTCATTTATAAATAACAATAGCTATATGAGGTTAGTTTCATTATTATCACTCTACTTTGATAGATGAAGAAACAGCACTAAGAAAGTGAAGGCAGAAGCTGATGAGAACCCAACTATCAAAACCAGTTTTTCCACGGACTCTCCAATTCACAACATTGCTCATGATATAAATCAAGTCTGTGCCAATTTATTTTTATGTGTGTGGGTTTGAGGAGAACATTTGTCAGTATCCTCTGAAAAACTACAACTCTTTCCTAAATCTTTCCAGAAAACAGTTCATAAGTGGTTCTAAGAGACAGTGACTAAGACTTGTCATAGTATATTTAGAGGGAAATAAAAATATTCTACCCTTTTGTGTATGTTATATTGGAACAAATAAAAATATGTACAAAGAAAAAGATTAAAAACAAAGGTCCAAATCTAGACCTTCAAGAGTATTTAAATTGGTTAATTAAGTGGGCTTTATGAACTCATATCACTTTTGCCCCTAAACACTTATTTGGTTAGTGCCCCTAAAACATTTCAGTGTCTGGCCACATTATTTTGAAGTGGGATGATGGATCCTCTACAGCAGTTCTTACTTGACAGCAACAGTCTGACATGCAACAGTCTGTCACATCTAGGTCTCAGACATCCCAGTGGTATCTCTTTTTCAGTGGAAGTACATCTGTCACTGTGTGTGTGGGTTACCCCAAAAGGAAACATCACAAGACAATTCAACCTCACAAGCAGCCTTCATTATGAGTTGGGAAAAATGTCAAAGAAAAAACACTTTATAATTTACAGGAGAACTCTTATTAGCAGAAGTGAGAAACCCAGTGAAGAGAATATTTACATTCAGTTGGTCAAGCCTCAGTAATTTTTTTTAAAAGGTTTTATTTCTTTCTTTAGGGAGAGAGCATGCACACATGTATGTGCAGGGTGGGAGGGCAAGAGGGAGAGAGAATCCCAAGCAGACTCTGTGCTGAGCATGGAGCCGGATGCGGGGCTTGATCCTGAGATCATGAGCTGAGCTGGAATCAAGAGTTGGGTACTCAACTGACTGAGCCACCCAGGCACCACAAGCCTAAGTAATTTTAGTTTACAAGTTCTTCCCATTCGGTGGTACTCGACAAATCCATTGTTATAGTAAGGTGTCCTCAACCCCAGTAAAGCTTGTTAGGGAAGTTTGCTTGCTTACTTCTTTCTTTAATCAAACTATTTTCCTTGGCAGTCATAAAGGACACTATCTTTTTGCTGTGTGACCAACTTTTTATTGAAATCCTGTTACAGTGACATTCTCAGTACTTTGAGAATAGCACAAATTCCAACATAGATATCTTAATATTATAAAATAAATTGTAAGCATTTTCTATTGTGGTTTATTTTCCTATCACACATTATTTTTTTCTGGTTAAGAATCACGATTAAAACTTCCATAATATATCAGCCTTATATTGAAATTAAGTGGTAAGGACACTTGGGTGGCTCAGTTGGTTAAGCATTTGCCTTTGGCTCAAGTCATGATCCCAGGGTCCTGGGTTTGAGATCCATGTGGGCTCCCTGCTCAGCGGGGAGTCTGCTTCTCCCTCTCCCTCTGCCCTTTCCGCCTCCCTGCTCTCTCTCACGTCCTGTCTCTCAAATAAATAAAATCTTAAAAAAAAAAAAAAAAGAAAGAAAAGAAAACAAGAGGTAGAGTTTTGTTAACTTGCAAATGACTGAGAGGCATATACTCTAAAACAAATTTAGCCCTATAGTTATAGCACATTTAGGAGACCCCTACAGAAAATTTGACCATAAACTCATTATTTAGTGTAAACTTCCAAGTAGCTGTATATTGAGAATTACAAGCAGGTTAGCTGTTGCTTGGACAATAACTACATGTGACTTGTGAGATGAGGCAAATGGGAGCCAGAGGGTCTAAATGAATGATGACAGGATTATGGTATTTTCCTTGTGAGGTTTCTCTGCATAACTCCTAAGTCACAAGAGTATGAGACAAATAAATCGCATCCACAACTGAGACACTTTCTGCCTCTAAAACTAATCTAGTCTTTATTTTTATCCAACATTATCTCTTCAAAGCTATTATTCTATAAAATGCTTCAAAATAAAATTCTTTAAGCAATATTAACTTTAGTAACATCAGAAAGGAGTTTTGAAACAGACACGGAATATCTGAAATATATAAAAATAAATTTATCTTAACATCTGGGTGATATTGTGTGTTCTCCCTTCCTCTCTCCCTCTGCTAAATAGAAACAAATCACAGGGAAAAGATTTTGAGACATTAATTTCATTCACACTTACTAGCTTTGGGAGACTGTAGAGGGCCAAACTTTTTCAGTAAATTAAAAATGAAAAGTGCTTTGAAAGAGCTCACTTGATATGAAAATATTTATTACATGGTAAAGACTGACAGCTGGATTCATTATGTGATGGCATTTTGTATGCCAACATAAGGATCATTATCATTATGCTAAAGAATCTTGGTTTTGGCTGCAGCCAGAGAGCAGTTCCATTTTTAGGATTCAGTCATTGTTTTTTGTGTGAGAGCTATACATTTAAAAAGCAGAGAATTCAAGAAGGGCAAAAGACCATGAAAAAATATACATTCTTAATTTTGCACATAAAATATTCATATTTAATATTCCAGGGAACTACAGTATTTAAAATTGTCATAATGAATAATATTTCAGTTTGTATCCTGAGGCAACTCTACCTTTTGTGACATGAAGTTAGTTTCGTTTTTTATTCTCATTTACTACACAAGAATATGATCAAGGATGTTATGACAGCTGTTTATTGACAGAGCTGAATGGTAAGAAATAGTGGATTGAAGACATAAACTATGAGAAATGGAAAGTCTCAGTGAAGAACTTTCTCTCTTGTTCAACCTTATCTTAGATCTTTTTATACTTTTCCAAACTTGCAACATATTTGGGTCTTAAGTAAGGTAGGAGTTATGTTCTTCTCTTGAGGATCTATTTGTAGATTCTGGTTCTGAAATGATGTGCTCTCATTTGAGCCTTAGGACGATGATTTCATTTATTTTCAATATTATCAAAAGTAAGTAGAAGTTAAAGTATGTATACTAATAAAATTAAATGTAAATTCATATCTTGAAAAATAGAGTTTGGATATGTAAGATAAATGATGGGCAACATTGAAAATTAAGAACAGGGAACAATCTGAATATGTGGCCTAAGATTTGTGAATAATAGGACATGACAAAAGATCAGATTGTCAATATCATTAATTTAAAATAGTCACTGATACATAAGAGCTATAGCATGCATTAAAGAAATGGATTCCAAGGACAGGAAATTTATGAGACTGTAGAGTGAATTCCAGCAAGTCCATTCTTCCTCCTGTATTGCCAAAACTTCTGCAGTTCCAAACAAAAGAAGCTATTCTAGCTAATGAGCGTAGGAAAGGAATTCTTAGACACATACCAAGTAGTTCACAGATCAATGTGAAGACAAAGAACCAAGCTTAAGAAAGACGATAGAGAGCAAGGCAGCTCTGGGAGGCTTCATGGCAAAAGGCAAATTTGAAGATACCCCTAGGGGAATCCATGATTTCTAACCATTTTCTTACTCCTGAATCACTTAACTCATGACTGGAGGTCCTGTCAGAAGTATTAAGTGTCTATCACCACTTGGCTAGAGGAGAATGGTTTACTTTGATTTTTTTTTTTTAACTTTGATTTTATGATGCTACTAGCTCAGCCCCTGATGTGGAAAGAAATTAGGTGTACCCATCAAGCATGAGATGGATTCTGAGCAGCCAGGGCACTGAACTCTGTCCTCAACACCACTCGCCTGGCATTTCTTTGTCATCCTCACATTTGGACTGCCCTTGCCCCCAGGCTCTTAAAGGCATACATATACCTGTATAATGACTCTCATCATAATCTGCAAAATGCAAGTGGTTTCCGCATTTGCAAAAATACTTCTACTCCGAATGAGCCTGTAAGAAAATGCTTTTATTTATGTCTTATATTTGAGTAAACTTACCACTAATCAACTTTAATATTCATCTTGGTTTAGTTTATTTTCTATTTGTTTTTAGAACTAAAATTACAAATATCTCCATGTTCTTCTCCTTATTTTGCCTATAGCTATACCTTTAGCCTAAGGATAGAACATAGTAGGCTAGAAATAAGTATTTGTTAAATAAATAAATCAATGCTATCATTTATATCTGAGGCTTATTTTCCCTGAATTGTTTTTTGTTTTTTTTTTTTAAGATTTTATTTATTTATTTGACAGAGAGGGAGATCACAAGTAGGCAGAGAGGCAGGCAGAGAGAGAGGGGAAAGCAGGCTTCCCACTGAGCAGAGAGCCCAAGGTGGGGCTTGATCCCAGGACCCTGAGATCATGACCCGAGCCGAAGGCAGAGGCTGTAACCCCCTGAGCCCCCCAGGCACCCCTACATGTGCTCTTCTATACACATTTAAGCTCCTGTTCATCAGCAGCATACCTCCATGTTGTCACCTAAGAGGATACAGCTGTCCTTCCTACAAGTGAAGAAGTTCTCATCATTTCCCGAAGTGAGGAGAAGCATAACTCTGAGAGTCTTTGTACCTATCTGGTTATACTAAATATGCCTCAGATTCAGTCATGTCCCAGCAAATATTCTATTACTTTCATATGAGGTTGTAAATTTAAGCTGTGCTAAATTGGAAATAAAATAAAAATGGAGGCGAAGGAGGAGAAAGAAATGACTTACATACACAAATAGGAATACAAACATGACTGCAAAGGAAAATACAAGAGTCCTCCTATCTGCAATAGGCCAAGTAGTTGTAGTCAATGTCCATGGCTTCCTTCTTCCATATTTGCCTTGCTCTCAGTCAGAACTTCTGCTAGTCTTGGCTTTATACGTGGCAGAATGACCTAAACCTTCGGTCCTGGATGATCTTTGTCTCCAATCATTTTGCTTTGCTTTAGTTTCTTTCTTTCTACATTATGCATGGAAATAATGAGAGGCATCCTAGAGAATCCCTGGGGTTCTCGATACATTTTTCCTACAGAATCTTATGATGGTGCACTGAACACAGAGTATCATTCGAGTCTCACATCAGCTGCTAAATACTTCAATCCAGAGGGAATTTGTATCATTTCTGCTCATAACTGATTGGCCAGAACTAATCACATGGCTTTGCCTAAGAGCAAGATGGTATGCAATTATAATTATCCTATGTGCTGGGGCACCTGGATTGCTCAGTTGTTAAGTGTCCAACTGGTGGTTTCCATTATCTCAGGAGTTGTGGGATTGAGCCCTATGTCAACCTCTGCCCTCCTCAGTGGGGAGTCTGCTTGAGATTCTCTCCCTCTCTCCCTCCCCCTGCTCATGCACATGTGTATGCTCTCTCTCTCTTTCTTGCTCTAAAAATAAATTAATTAATTTTTTAAAAAATGATCCTATGTGTCTAGAAGGACAAGAGAGTTGTGTAGGGGGCACCCTAGAAATATCTACCAGAATAGACAAAATAAATTTTGAGCAACAAGTATTACAATGGGATCAATCAGCAGTATTCATTGCCTCATCTCCTTTCAAATACAACTTTTTCTTTTCATTGGGAGTGCCTGTTAATACTTCTTATTAGAGGGGCGCCTGGGTGGCTCAGTGGGTTAAAGCCTCTGCCTTCAGCTCAGGGCATGATCTCAGGGTCCTGGGATCGAGCCCCACATCAGGCTCTCTGCTCAGCAGGGAGCCTGCTTCCCCCTCTCTCTCTGCCTGCCTCTCTGCCTACTTGTGATCTCTCTCTCTCTCTCAAATAAATAAATAAAATCTTTAAAAAAATACTTCTTATTAGAGTTCATTTTAATTTTTTCCAATTTCTTTCCCTTATAATAGTATTTTTTTATAATTTTGTGAATATTTTTCCTAAAATAACATGCTTTAAAACAAATAGCAAATCTACTCATGTCGGTATATCTGAAACTAAAAAGAACAAATAATGAATAAATTCCTAGTAGTTTTTATTCATTAATATACAAATGAGAAAGTAATAATTTTTTCTAGCTGATATAATATATAATAAAATGAACAGTATGGAAGGGAATCAAGGAACCCAGCTTCTTTCATTTCTTGTCTTTGCCACCATCTATGTGAAATAAGGAAAGTTATTTTTACCCATACTCTGTTTCCATTTCTTTGGGGAAAATGCTATTTTGAGAGTTTACAGGCCTCTTAAAAGCCAACTATGAGGTTTGTACAGGACTAAGGGTCTTAAGTTAACAAGGCCTGGAATAAATAGTATTTTGATTATTGTCATGTTCTGCTGATTGTTAAGAAGCCTGAGTACAGTCGCAGAAGCAAAGAAGACATTTTTCTTGTTTTTATCTCATATAACAAGATTTGTGAAGGTGACTAACTCACGGTTTGATGTGACAGTTTGATGGCACCAAAAATGCAATTACAAATCAGTCCTTCAGGGACTCCCCTATCATTCCACTACCCAAATCAGCAGCTCTTTTCTTTTGTGTTACTTATTTTTTTAATTGCATCTATTTTAGAAGAAAGAAGAATGTAAGGAATGCAAAGGGCAAGAATAAGATACAAAAATATGTTCCAGTTAAGCTTATCCCTTCTTATCAAGCAACTGCTTTCCTGAAAGCCCTGTAACCTTCTACTGACAGATCATGGCCTGGAATATGGAACAAAACCACCAACAGGTGCAGGGTCCTGACTCAAACATAATTTATATTCAGTTAGGAAGTCAGAAAAGAAGAATAGATATTGATTAGACAACTGTGATGTCTGCAATAGATAGTTATTTAAAGTCACTTTTCACCTCCTTTTCAGAGATTTAATTATTTTGATGTCTAAAGAGCATCAGTTTGTAATTATAATAACTATTTTGTCCAATTTAAATTTATATACACTAAAACTTTTTTATGAAGCCAAAAAAGTATTTAGTACCGGGTGTGGCCCAGATACTATTTTTGGCCCTAATGCTATATTAATATCCAGGTCAGATATGGCACTACTTTGACTGAGAATATGTTCTTACTTCTCATATACTGAGAAGTGAGAATATGTTCTTACTTCTCATATACTGAGAAGTGAGAATATGTTCTTACTTCTTATATACTGAGAAGTGAGAATATGTTCTTACTTCTCATATACCTTTTTCAATGGAATCTCACTAAAAAGCCCTAAAATAGCATGAAATAAATTATATGTCATGTATTAACATTTTTCTATACATCTACAAGGTATTAGCTATGTAACATCTTTAGGAAAATGAGAAATTTGCAACAAATCATTTTGTATATTTAGATAAATAACTAGAGCTGAGAGGGGCATATAATTAAATAAAATAATTTTTAAAGCAATGTCAGAAATTGATAACTGATGCTATATTTAAAAAGTGATTTGTGAAAGGGGTAGGAGAGCATGAATTCTACCTTCAGCGAAACTGTTCTTTAAAAATGAAAAGGAGAGCATCTGAGTAACTCAGTCAGTTAAGCATCTGCCTTCAACTCAGGTCATCATCCCAGAGTTTGGGGATTGAGCCCCACATTGGGCTCCCTGCTCATCAGGGAATCTGCTTCTTCCTCTGCCCCTCCCCCTGTTCATGCTCTCTCTCAAACAAATAAATAAAGTCTTTAAAAAATGAAAAAGAAATTAAAATAATCCGAGATAAACAAAAGCAGATGAGACCTGTCTTGTAAAAAAATATTAAAGAAGTCCTTCAAGCTGAAACAAGAACACATTAGATAGTAATTCAAATCCACATGAAGAAATGAAAAGCACTGGTAAAAATAACTATGGATAAATATAAGACAGTGTAAATGCATTTGGACCTGTAACACCTTCCTTTTCCTAACTGTTATAAAAGACAACTGAAAAAAGCAATAACTTTAAATGTGTGTTGATTGTTTTATATTGTTAAACATATAATTTACATGACAATAATAACAATAATGAAACAGTAAGGAACAAATCTATACTAGAAAAATTTTTTATGTATTCCTGAAGTTAATTTGGTATTGACCTGAACTAGACTGATTTAAGCTAAGATGCTAATAATAATTTCCCAAAGCAATCCTTGTGATAACTCAAAAAAGACAGTAAGAGGAAAACAAGGAAATTGAAATGGCAGTACACTAGAATATCTGTAAGAATCGAGGAACAGAGACATATATAGAATACATATAGCAACATGAACTTGTAAATCTTAACAGTAATTACATAGCCACAAAGCACTTAATCATTCTGATAAAAAAGCAAATATTGACAGAATGAATTAAAAACAACAGCAGAAAAAAGTATAATCCAAGTATATAACATAGTTCATATATAAAAATACTAAAAGTTTAAAAAGGGTGAAGACATGCTATGCAAAAGAGATCTGGAGTGGGTACACCAGAGAAATATCAGAGAAAATAAACTTCCACAACGTTACTAGTAACAAAGATGTACATTTTATAATGCTAAAAGTTTGATACATCAAGAAAATATAATATTATAAGCATAAAAATACCCAATGAGACAGACAAAAAATACATAAAGCAACTACTAACAAATTTTAAGAGTAAAATAGAACATTCAACAACAGTGCTGAAACTTCAAAACCTACATTCAGTAATAGGTACAACAGCTAGTAAGAAGATAGCAAGGTAAAAAAACAAAATAGTCAACCAATGCAACCTTACAGATATGTAAACAACACACGACCCACAATAGCAGAAAATGTTCTTTATAAGCGCACATGTAACATTATTCAACAATAAATTGAAAATAATTGAAACCACACAAAGCATGATCTATGACTAAAATATAATTAAATTAGAAAACAATAGCAGGAAGGAATTTGGAAAATTCTAATTTGTAGAAATCATATAGCAGTCTTCAATCAGTGAGTCAAAAATCAGAAGGAAAAGTAAAAAAGACTTTTAGATGAATGAACATGAAAACACAGTGTGTCAAAATTATTAGCGTGTACCTAGAGAACACCTAGGGGGAAATGTATGTCTATGACAACACATTAAAAAAAAAATCTTGGAGCACCTGGATGGCCCTGTTGGTTGAGTGACTGACTCTTGATTTCAGCTAAGGTCATGATCTCAGGGTAGTGGGATCAAGCCCTCCATAAGGCTCCATGCTTGGTTCTTGGCAAGGAGTCTGCTTGAGATTCTTTCTCCCTCTCCTTCTGCCCCTCCCACACTCCCTCTCTCTCTCAAATAAATAAATCCTTAAAAAAAAAAAGAGAGAAAATCTCAAATTAATAATCTAAATTCCCACCAATTACACAGCCATCAGAAAGGATGAATACCCAACTTTTGTATCAACATGGACAGGACTGGAAGAGATTATGCTGAGTGAAATAAGTCAGGCAGAGAAAATCAATTATCATATGGTTTCACTTACTTGTGGAGCATAAGGAATAACATGGAGGACATTAGGAGAAGGAAAGAAAAAGTGAATTGGGGTAAATCGGAGGGGAAGATGAACCATGAGAGACTGTGGACTCTGAGAAACAAACTGAGGGTTTGGGAGGGAAGAGGAGTGGGAAGATGGGTGAGCATGGTGGTGGGTATTAAGGAGGGCACATATTTCATGGAGCACTGGGTGTGGTGCATAAACAATGAATCTTGGAACACTGAAAAAATAAAATAAAATTTAAAAAATAAACAAACACCCACCAACAGTGTAAGAGGGTTCCCCTTTCTCCACATCCTCTCCAACATTTGTTGTTTA
Organism: Potos flavus; assembly: GCA_028534135.1. NCBI lineage: Eukaryota > Metazoa > Chordata > Mammalia > Carnivora > Procyonidae > Potos > Potos flavus. The sequence continues at coordinate 12,983 of JAPYYM010000595.1, forward strand.
CTGTCTTGTTGATTTTGGCCATTCTAACTGGTGTAAGGTGGTATCTCAATGTGGTTTTGATTTCAATCTCCCTGATGGCTAATGACGATGAGTATTTTTTCATGTGTCTGTTAGCCATTTGTATGTCGTCTTTGGAGAAGTGTCTGTTCATGTCTTCTGCCTATTTTTTTGATGTGATTATCTGGTTTTTGACTGTTGAGTTTGAGGAGTTTTTTATGGATCTTAGATATCAGACCTTTGTATGTAGTGTCATTTGTGAATATCTTCTCTCATTCCGTGGGTTGCCTCTTTGTTTTGATGACTGTTTCCTTTGCTGTGCAGAAGCTTTTATGAAGTCCCAAAAGTTCATTTTCCCTTTTGTTTCCTTTGCCTTTGGAGACATGCCCTGGAAGAAGTTGCTGTGGCCGATGATGAAGAGGTTATAGGCTATGTTCTCCTCTAGGATTTTGATAGATTCCTGCCTCACATTGAGGTCATTTATCCATTTCGAGTTTATCTTTGTGTATGGTGTAAGAGAATGGTCAAGTTTCATTCTTCTGTATTTGGCTGTCCAATTTTCCCAGCACCATTTATCGAAGAGACTGTCTTTTTTCCACTGGATATTTTTTCCTGGTTTGTCCAGGATTATTCGACCACAGAGTTGCGGGTCCATATCTGGGCTCTCTACTCTGTTCCACTGGTCTATGTTTCTGTTTTTGTGCCAGTACCATGTTGTATTGGTGACCACAGCTTTGTAGTAAAGCTTGAAATCAGGCAATGGTGATGCCTCAAGCTTTGTTTTTCTTTTTCAAAATTTCCTTAGCAATTTAGGGTCTTTTCATGGCTCCATACAAATTTTAGGATTGTTTGTTCTAGCCCTTTGAAAAATGTCAGTGGAATTTTGATCAGGATGGCATTGAAAGTATAGATTGCTCTGGGCAGTATAGACATTTTAACAATGTTTATTCTTCTGATCCATGAGCGTGGGAATGCAAGTTGGTGCAGCCACTTTGGAAAACAGTGTGGGGATTCCTCAAAAAATTAAAAATAGAGCTACCCTATGACCCTGCAATTGCACTACTGGGTATTTACCCCCAATAATACAGATGTAGTGAAAAGAAGGGCCATCTGTACCCCAATGTTCATAGCAGCAATGGCCACAATCATCAAACTGTGGAAAGAGCCAAGATGCCCCTCAACAGACGACTGGATAAAGAAGATATGGTCCATATATACAATGGATTTTATGCCTCCATCAGAAAGGATGAATACCCAACTTTTGTATCAACATAGATGGGATTGGAAGAGATTATGCTGAGTGAAGTAAGTCAAGCAGAGAGAGTCAGTTATCATATGGTTTACTTACATGTGGAGCATAAGGAAAAACATGGAGGACATTGGGAGAAAGAAAAGAAGGGTGAATTGGGGGAAATTGGAGGGGGAGATGGACCATGAGAGACTGTGGACTCTGAGAAAGTAATTGAGGGTTTTGGAAGGGAGGAGGGTGGGGGGTTGGGTGAGCCTGGTGGTGGGTATTGAG
>JAPYYM010000596.1:0-14500 GCA_028534135.1 Potos flavus
GGCCGTCCCGCTCGGACTGACCCACGACCCCAGACGGCGAGGAGTGTCCTTGCTGCTCGGTTCGCCCGACTTCTACATTTCTGCCGCGATTTCTTCTTTGACCCGCGTGTTGGTGACTTGGATGTGTTTTTCCAAATGTATGGCATGGACTAAAGAGGTAGACACAGAGGAGAGTTCAGGTGCCAGGAATCTGTGGGACAGGGGACCAGACGGGAAGGAGCTACGGGAAGGTCCCAGAAGTCTAGGGGCTCACCTCAGGCGAGGACCTCAGGTCCCTGGCCGAACCCCGAGCGGCCCCTGTCCGGGGCACGTCCTGCGAGGTCCTGCGGGGGAGGTTGCCGTCATGCTGGGGACACAAGGCACTCCCAACCCAGCCTGAGTGGGGACCCCTTGGTAAGCACCCTGAGATCCTGCCCTAAGAGCCCAGAAGGCCCGGCCAGGTCAGCAGGGACAAGCGGCCAGGCAGAGGCCCCGAGGCAAGGCCGTGTGCATGTCTTCAGGCGCTCGAGGGCCGCGTGGACCAGGCAGAGGGCTGGGGCTCGCCAGGCCCTAGGGAGCTACGGGCGTCTGGACAGCGACAGCACCTGAGCTACCAAGGGACTGAGCAGGTCGAGGGGTCACCGCCGGCCTGGGGCTTCAGCGCTTGCTTCCCCAAGGGCCCAAGTCCCGCGAGTTCTCAGGCCGCGCCCCAGGCACGCTCGTCCGTGTCTCTGCAGGCAACACTCAGGCGACACTCAGAGGCTGACAAGCTCCTCTGCCGCGGCTCCAGTCTGGGGGGCCGGGCCGCTGAGCTCGGGGACATCGCTCAGACGGTCCACAGGGCCAGCGATGGGCGCTGAGACACAGCCAGGGGAAGGGGACGCTGGCCGAGGGGAAGGCGGGGGGGAGGGGACAGGGGTCTACGAGATAAGGGCAGGTCGTCCACATGGCCGCTGAATGTGAGCAGCCGGGCGCAAGTGCTGGGACGCAGGACGCGGCTGCCACCACCAGACGGGCTGGCGAGGCCAAGCTGACGGCCACCGGCCCTAAGCGCCAGACTTCGAAGAGAAAGGGAGAAAACCAGTTTGGAAGAAGCCAGGGGCCATGGCGGACCGAAGTCCTGGGGGGCGGCCCCGCGGCGCCCGTCCGCAGCCTCGCGGCCCGCACGCTCTACTCCGCCCGGCCGACGGCCAGATGCGCAGCCAGGAGCCCGTAAAGCTCCTTTTCTCCAGCCTCCTTGGTTTCAGACCAAGGTCGCAGTCTCTCCAGCAGCACAGAAGCAAGGTTGTGGTCTGGGCTTCCGAGAGCACCTTTCGTGAACACCCAGGCCCCTTCCTCTGCCTCCGCCTTCCTCCCGCCCGGACCCTGCGACCATCCCGGCGTTCCCGCCCCAGCCGCCGATGCCCTACCTCGTCGCCCCCCTCCGCCCACGCAGACCGCTGGCTGGTGGTGCAGCTTGCCCTGTGACTTCCGCGCGGACGCAGCCGGCCGGGCCCTCACAGTCCCGGCTCTCACGCGGGCTCCCCCGCCGCCGGCTCACCTCCACCTGCTGCGGCCAGGCCCGCCTCACCCGAGGGGGGCTGCCGGGGCTGGGGGGGCCGGTCCGCGGCTCTGTCCGCAGCCCACCCTGTGCCGTTCCAGCTCTGCTGCTCTTCCTGCCGGGAAAGACCCCAGCAGCCAGAATAGGGCCATGCAAACAATAGACACTCAGCGTTCGCCACACGAAACAGTAAAAACCTTGATTTCCATAGCCCACGACCAACTGCCCGAGGGCACCTCTGGTCCTTGCCGAGAAGACAGGCTTCCCTTCAGGGCAAAATCCCGAGTTTTCTGTACGCGACCTGGCTCCTGGCCGTGGAAGACCGCCCAGGTTCCCTCGCGCCGCCCGAGCCCCTGCCCTGTCCACGCGGGCTCAGACCGCGGAGGGAGGACAGAAGCGAAGACAGAGCCCGCCCGCTCCGAAGGGTGAGCCCGCAGCACAGAGAGGCATGAGACCTGCCGGCAGCGCCCGGGGCCTCTCGGCCACGTCGGCGGTCCCCCGGGAGAGCTCTCGCTCGGATTCGCGTCGGCGTCCGCCTGTGGAAGCGCTTCCCGTTCTCGCCTGGACGGGAGAGAGCCACTCTCTGCGGGGAGCCCGGACCGACAAAGGCAAAGCTGCGAAGGCAGGAGGGAGGCTGGCTGCGAGCGGGTCTGGGAAGACGGAGCCGCGGGGAGGGAGGCACCAGCCTGGGCGGCGGGCACTGGTTCGCGCGCTGCTTCGCGCCCCGGGCGGGGGCGGCAGAGGGGGTCGTCCGGGCCCTGCAGCCGCCCCGGAGGTCTGGGGATCAGGAGACAGGCGCTGACCCGGTCGCGTAGCCCGTGCGGCTGCAGCTCTGCCTTCCTTCATAACGCACTCCCCGAAAGTTCAAAGCACTTTTACTGCTTTGAAAATGAGAAAGGGGAAATAGGAATGGGTCGTTTTCCGGGGCCACCAAGGCAGGGGAGGTCCTGAAAGAACACAGAGCAAGGACTTCCCCCAAATAAGCCCAGGTCTCCGGACGTCCGAAGCCTGGTTGTGCAGAGCGGACGGCAGGAGCTGCCGAGGAAGGGGGCTCCCCAAGGCCCCCCGCCGAGCTGCAGGGGGCGCGGCCGGGGGATGGGCGAGCAGGCCTTCGGTGCATTGTGTTGTCGGCAAAACGGACAAGAGGGAAGGAGGTGCGGCCCGAGGAGAGAAGGGGAGAGAGGCCTTCTGCCGCCGCTCTGAGGCTGCGGACCCCGAGGGGCGGGGGTCCTTCGGGGGGCTCCGCGCGGCCTCCGACGGCGGCGTCAGCGAGCCAGGACTCAGCGTCCGCAGCCGGCCCCTCCGCGAGCACCGGAACACGCGCTCACCGGGAAGTTCTGCACAGAGCCGAGCCCGGCCCTCCCGGGAGCGCGGCCGGCCAGCGGGGCGCACACAGGCCTCGCAGGCCGCGCAGGGCTGACGGGCGGAGGAGGCAGCGCCCGAGGCTGGGCTGGAGTTGGAGGGAGAGGAGGTGGTCAGGACAGGCTCCCAGGGGGAGGCGGCTTGTCATGTAGGAGGAACGCGGGCTGAGTCTCTTTCATCTCTAGGGGGGTGGGAGGCTGGCTTTAGCCCGAGTTCGCCTCGGCCCCCCCTCGGCCGCCCCGCACACCCGCAGGCCTCCCCGGAGTGTCGCCTTGCCGCCGGGCCCAACCTCCACGCGGGCCGGGCTCCTGGGCGCTGGCGGGAAGGGGTGAAGGGAGGGGAGGGAAGGAAGCCGGATGCCGCCTCTGGCCAGGCCGCCCTCCCCACATCCCCACTGCGCCCCTCCGGCCCCCACTGCCCAGGGCGCCGGCCACCTGCCCGCTAGACTCTCCCCGGCTGCCCCCGGGCCGCCCTCGTCCCCAGGCCCCCGGTCCCACCACTTCCCGCGCCGCACGCACCGCCCTCCCTGCTTGGACAGACGTCTACACCGCCCTGCCCTTTGAGGCCACACCCTATTTTTTCCTCTTTTGTGCCAAACTTGTAGAAACGGCTGTCTCCGCCTAGTGGCCCGTTTCCTCTCGGCCCACTCCCTCCTGAGTCCGGCTTCTGTTCCTGCCCTCCCAAAGAGGCTTCCCCGAAGGTCGAAGGTCAGATGTGCCCACGGGGAGGCTTTTCCTGGACCTCCTCCCAGCTCCTCCCTGTGCCCTCTGCTCCCCCTCCACCAGCTTCCGGCCAGCTCGCTACAGTTGTGCATTTCCCCACCACGATGAAAACAAATTTCCCTACAAAATTGCATTTTGGAAAAATGTATATTTACACCATCTTCTTTTAAAAGCAGTTTTTACCAATCTAAAATCACTTTGCTGCCTGAAGAAAATAGAAATGCATGATGTAGAACTCATTTTTCTCAGTCTTTGTGTTTATATTACATTTAAATTCAAATTTTTAAATTTGCTTTCCTTTTAAATATTTAATGTTTATTACACACGAATTTATAAGATGCCAAGCGACAAGCCATTTGTGAGAGCAGCCAGCAGGTGCCCGGCATCCACAATTTAGAAAACACGCTCACATACCTTCCTCCATTTGATCTTTAAAACCACCCTGTGTGGCTCACGTTAATATTGTCCTTTCCCAGAAGCAAAAGGATCAGAGAGGTTAAGTGACTTCCCTCAGATTCCACAGCAAACGTAGAGCAGGATCTGAATTCAGAGCTTCTAACTTCAAATCCTACATTCCCTTTGTTGGATCACGCAAAACCACAGCTCGCCTCTCTTGAGGCTTTACCATTATTAAATAAAACAGGAAACTAATATTTTTATTTTTTCTATCGCCAGTGTCAGGAAACCACAGCCTTGAGCCAAATCCAACCCACCACCTTTCATAATAAAGTTTTATTGAAACGGAGTCACGTGCATTCGATTTCTCACCGTCTCTGGGCAGCAGTCCAGTGTCAGACCCGAGTGTTTGCAGGAGACCCATGGCCGGCAAAGCACAAAATACTCCCTCTCAGAGCCTTCGCGGAAAACACTTGGTAGACCTTGTTCTGAGGCCGCGGTTCTCATTTCTGGCAGCAAACGAGATTCAGCTAGAGTTACTTTCTCGATCCTTTTTAAACTACAGCGCAGTGCCCGGCCCGGCCCCGATGGACAGAAGCAGAGTCTCTGGGGCCGGTCTTGGAGCATCGATGTTTTTTAAAAGCTCCCCAGATGGTTTTCATATGCAGCCAAGGTCGAACGCTCTGTTCCGCGGTATCATGTAGATTCAGGAAACACTGCTTTCCAGGAAATGTGCTGGAGGGAGAGAGGGGGGAAGAACCACCACCAGCACTACGCACACCCCCACAAGAAGCCCCGCCAACATCTTTCCACCTGTGGGATTCCAACCAATGTCATCGGCAAGGCCAGCCTATCGGCCGATGCTGTCCACACTGCCGGGAACATTAGGAACTCCTAAAGTCGGAAGGCAGACCCCAACCGTGAAATTTTTTTCTGCCCCGCAGTTTATTTAAAAAAATTTCGGGGTGCCTGGGTGACTCAGTCAGTGGGACGTCTGTCTTCAGCTCAGGTCGTGATCTTGGGGTCCTGGGATGGAGCCCCGCATCGGGCTCCCTGCTCAGAGGGGAGCCTGCTTCTCCCTCTCCCTCTGCTGCTCCCCCTGCTTATGCTCTCTCTCTCAAATAAATAGATAATCTTAATTTTTAAAAATTAAATCTTGATTTCAGCTCAGGTCGTGACCTCACGGTCACAAGATCGAGCCCCGCATTGGCTCCGAGCTCAGCAGGGAGTCTGCTTGGGATTGTCTCCCGCTGCCCGTCTCCTCCCTGCTCAAATGCTCTCTCTCTCTCTAAAACAAAAAGACAAATACCTTTTCCTGGTTTTGTCCGAATGTCTACTCATTGTATTCGGCTGTCACTTCCCTTCGTCTCTGGATCTACATCAGATTTCTCCGTGATGGTGACTCTGCTTCGAGGCCGGGTCGGCTGTCCCGTGCAGAGCGCTGCAGCCCATGCATGTCCGGGCGCCTCTGCCCGTTAGACCGGACAGTAACCACAGAGCTCTAGACACGGGTGGCTTTTTGGCTGGACGACTTTATAGACGGTGTGATCTTCAAGGACACCGCGCACGCCGCGGGGGGGCTCGCTAACATCTGGTCTGTCTTTGACACTAAATTAATCAGCAAGTTCGGAGGGCGACAGCCTGGCCCCTCCTTGTGAAGCTGCCATCGGCATTTGACCCGAGTTTACGATGCTCCGATAGCCGCTGTCTGAAACAGACATTTTATTATGGTTTACAAAATGAGGATTTTCTAATCCTATGGTTTCTTCTGCATTTATGAGCTAGAGTTTGGCTTAAAATAGCACTGGTGTTGGAAAAGCAGGATACTTATTTGTTCCCTTTAGTTACTAAGTTTTATATTAATGCACTATTGTTTTTCCACCTTCAGTCATGTCCAGTGAACTTTACCTCCTTCTCCTTTCTTTAGGTGTCATTACAGATTAGTGCTTTGTCACCATCAGTGAATTTTAACCAAACACGGTCATTTGTCTTTTTGGTGCTCAAGTGTCCCATCTTTAGCCCGTGGGGCCTCCTCTGTGCTAATTCTTGAGTCTCTTTATTTTATTCGGAAACTTTCAAACATATACAGGACATAGACAAACCCTACGTACCCATCCTCAACGTCGGCAACTCCCGCGGACACCCCACGTTCGTCTACAGCCTCCCACCCCCAGGCCATCCCGAAACAAAGCCCAGGCCCCACGTGCTTTGTGTGCCCACATTTTGGCACTAGCTCCAGGGAACAAGCGTCCTTCCAGCGAAGCCCAAATCTTCCCGGCGGCCCTAACGCTCCAGGCCCCGAATCAGCCACTGCTGTGAGACGGCCTGGCTCCGGCCGGTGGGGAGACGGTGATGCAGAGGGCGCAGTGGGGAAACAGAGACGTGCGAAGGTTTTTACCCCATTTGGCATCATGTAGGTTCCCTGCATTCTCAGCAAGGAGAGACTCAGAAAACCGGGGGGTGGGGGGAGGGCGGGAGGACGCACACTCGTGGTCACGCGAGCAAGTGGGGGATTAATTCCAAAGCTCCCTATGAACCTACCGTTTCCAGAAGCTGACGCGAGGACGGACGTCAAGATCACTGGGACAGAACGACAGCCTGGAAATAAACTGCTACGGTGATGGTCATTTTTGACAAGGGTGCCAAGATAATTCCATGAGAAAGGTGGAGACAGAGGGATGTCCACGTGCAGAAGAAAGAGGTCGGCCCCGACCTCACACCACGCACAGGAACAAATCCAGAAAGAATCATAGAGCCAAATGTAATTGCTAAATCCATCAGAACTCCTGGGGTGCCGGGGGGCTCAGTCGTTTGAGCATTGACTCTTGCTTTCAGCCCAGGTCATGATCTCATGATCTCAGGGTCATGAGATCGAGCCCTGCATTGGGCTCCACGCTCAGTGGGGAGCCTGCTTCTCTCTCTCCCTCTCCCCTCCCCCTGCTTGTGCACGCGCTCTCTCTCTCCCTAAAATAAATAAATAAAATCTTAAAAAAACAACCACTATAAAACTCTTAGAAAAAAATATGTCTAAACTTTGGTGATCTTGGGTTAGGCAACAGATTCTTGGATAGGACACCTAAAGCATAAGCAACTGACGAAGAAATAGAAACGTTGGAATTCATCAAAATTAAACACTCTCGTGTATCAAAGAGCACTCTGAAGATCGTGAACATACAACATACAACCAGCGGGAAGAACAGCGGCAGTCGCATGTCTGGTAAGAAACCTGCATCCAAAACGTGCAAAGAACTCTCATAAGTCAGTGATGAAAAGACAAATAAACCAGGTTAAACATGGGCAAAGTATTGAAGAAACATTTCTCTGAAGACATACAAATGGTCAACAAGCAGACGAAAAGATGCTTAGTTATTAAGAAAATGCAAATCAGGGGGCGCCTGGGTGGCTCAGTCGGTAAAGAGCCTGCCTTCGGCTCAGGTCGTAATCCCGGGGTCCGGGGATCGAGCCCCGCATCGGGCTCCCTGCCTGGCGGGAAGCCTGCTTCTCCTTCTGCCTCCCCCTCTGCTGCTCCCCCTGCTTGTGCTCGGGCGCTCTCTCTCTGTCAAATAAATCAATAAAATCTTTAAAAATAAATAAATAAAGTCCTACTTCTTTGGGGCACCTGGCTGGCTCAGTTGGTGGAGCGTGAGACTCTTGATCTCAAGGTTGTGAGTTCAAGCCCTTTGTCGGGTATAGAGATTACTAAGACGAATAAATAAAAATAAAATAAAATAAAGCAGCTGCTCTGTGTTTGTAAGTCGACAGCAAGGTCTGCGGGGAGGGCTGCTGCCTTCCTGTGAGGCAACAAACACCAAAGGTCCCCTAGGCCGCCACGTAGGACGGCAAGGCCAAGAGAGCCCCAGGAACCAGGCCTTGGACCAGGATGCCTGGAGGGGTTACTCAAATCTCAAGCACTCATGCTGCTCTGTAAGTATTTCGGGTTCGGTGGTCCGGCCTCCCCTCCCAGCACGGACAGTAAGATCCCGGGGCTCGAAGACTAGGGCTTGGGCGCTGCCGTCTAAGCACGCAGCCAACCGGTTTGGTTCGTTCCAAAATGAAACCCAGGCGGGGTTTCGGCTGAACCGCATCCCTCCCTATGCCCCAAGGCCTGGCCGTTGCAGCCCGACAAGGCCCCTCCGCCCGAAGCAATAGGGAGGGTGGCCCCCACCCAGGTTTACGTGGCACGGGGTTGGGGGGGGGAGTGACCAAGCGCGCAGGACGCAGGGCCTTCCATGTCCAAGTCGGCCGGGCCCCGGGGCAGACCGCGAGGGATTCGTCAGCCTCGTCCCCAAGCAGCGAGGGCCTGCAGAGTTGTCGTTCTCAAACAGCTTTTTAAACCGGTAACATCGAGTCACCAGCGACTTAATGATCAGTCGTGTGCGGATGGCCAGCGATGGGCCACAGTTGGCAGCGTGAGCCCCGGAGCCCCCGCGGCGGGAGATTGCCGCGCGACACTCGGCTCCCTCCTTCCCTGGATCCTAAGTAGGGAAACAGCACATAGAGGCGTAAGGCAGGGGCTTCGGAGGGTCAGAGCATGTGATAAGTGACACGCTTTCTTCAGGGGTAAGCCCCCCAAACATTCCTCCCCCGTGAACAGTGAACACTTGTGCCGCGCTCGACCACTTAGCAAACCCGGGGCCATGTCCTCCGGGCGGCCGCGTGCCGGGCGCTGGGGTCGACACCGTGGCCTTCCAGCTGGAAGGGCAGGGCGGGGGTCAGAGGCGCCAGCACCCCAGCGCTCCACCGACGTCTTAGTGACGGGGAAACAGAGGCAGAAGAATTATGAACTCTCCTTACTGCCTACAGCCCATCGACGAGTCCTTGAAACAGGCAGAGTGACCTTCCTCGAGGGCCTCAGCGGCCTCGTGGTAATACTTTGCTGAAGGCAAAAGGCGACCCTAGCCTGACCCCCAAGGTCCTATAAGTCTACTTTAACATATAAAAATTCCTTTGGAAATTTCCCGTATCTCTAAAGCCCCCGAGATACGTGTTGCCCATCATCCCCCAAGCATATGACCCACTGAGATACACCTGAAGGGTCTCATGATTCAGGTTTTATTAGACGGTATAAATGACCCTTTCCCAACAACAGCTCGCCCCTCATGGCCCTGGAAACCTCGCTTCAAATTCCTTAGAGGCTTAGGCTCTCCGTCATCCTCTCCCAACCTGCAAGTGTATAATGGGCCCCTCCTCAGGACCCTGGGGCAGCTCTTCCTGCCCCTGTGTCTGGGTCCTGTCCCCAGGCTCCAATAAAACCACTTTTTGCACCAAAGACGTCTCAGAAATTCTTTCCTGGCTGTCGGCTTCGAGCCCTAACGCCTTTCCTGCATCATAAGGAAGGGTTTCGGGACCGTGGGGTGTTTGGGAGCTAACGGTAAGCTGAGGGGGGAAGGAAGGGAGCAGGGGGGAGGCCGAGGGGGGAAGGCAGGGCACAGGGGGAGGCCGAGGGGGGAAGGCAGGCGCAGGCGGGAGGCTGAAGACCCAGGCAGAGGGACAGCACCTGGAAAGCTGGTTCGGGAGCTGGTGTGGGAAGCTGCGTGTCGCACATGGGTCGCATGTGGGCCACGGTGAGAGAGGAGGCAGGACAGCAGGCGGGGCCGAGCCGGGAAGTCCCAGAGGCTGTCCCATGGCGACGTCCTCCCGCTGGGCTTGAGAAAGACGGCCCGGAGATGGCCGAGGTGACGGGGAGGCAGGAGGGAGGGACGCAGGAGCAGGTGCCCAGCGCCGGGGGTCTGCTCGGGCGCCGCGGGCGGGAAGGAGCACGCTGCTGGTGGGGCCGGAGCAGAAGCTGCCGGAGCCCACGATTCAGGCCCGAACGGACGCGGAGTACTGGGATCCAGGCGATGTGGACTGAGGCTCCCAGCACCCAAGCCCAGACCCTGCGTGAGCCTCTACGCCCCTTCCCCCTGCCGGACCAGGTTCTGAGCCAGGAAGCCCCCGCTGCGCGCTCCTGTGGCCCATCGTTACAGCACATTCAGGGGCAGGCTGGGGGGGCCCCCGAGCTCCGGCGCAGGGACGGGAAAGGCGGGGCTGTGGGGTGCAGGAAAGATTGTTTAGCAACAAAAGGAAGCATCTCACCTGCTGTGGCTCCCTCCCTCCAGGAGGCTCTCCTGCAAAGCCAGTGGGCAGGGGGACACACGGGGCCAGGCCAAGTCACCACCACGTCACTACGGAATTCGTCCTGGGGCAGACAGAAGAACAGCCCCCCCAGAGTGGCCAATGTCCTGATCCTTGGGACACAGCAAGGCTTCCGGTCAGCAGTTCCGACATGGGGAGAAGGGTGTTCGCACCAGCAGGCAATTCTCAGATCCCCAGCTCGCTGTCCTGCTATTCCAGCCCACTCCGGCCCAGTCTCCCCGGGGACAGCGTCGGATCCTGCAGAGGATGGCCTCCGTCCCACGGGGCCGCCTCCCCAACTCCACACGCCAGCCGCAAGCCCGGCTTGTCCCCTGTGCTCCTGGCTGACCCGGTGCGGACCGGAGGGTCCCACCACCCCCTCCTTGGGGTCAGGTAATTTGCTACAGCAGCTCCCGGACGGCAGAGAAGCATCGTCCTCACTAGGGCGCCGGCTTGTTAGGAAAGGACAGAACTCAGGAAGAGCAGGTGGAAGAGAAGCAGAGGGTAAATACGTGTGGGAAGGAGCACGCAGCGTCCGGCCCTCTGGGCGCCCCACTCTCCCCAAATCCCCACGCGCTCACCAACCCTGAGGCTCCCCGAACCCCGTCCTTTGGGGTTTTTACGGAGGGTTCCTTACACGGGCATGACTGATAAAGCATTCGACCTCCAGCCCCTCTCCCCTCCCTGGGGGTGTGGGGACCCCCAATCACAGGGCTGGGGCACTGGCCTCCAGCCTCCATCCCTAGGGGACCCAGCGGCCTTCCTCGCCGCCTCATTAGCATAACAAAAGGCACCTTTAGGGCTCTTATCACAGGAAATTCCATGGGTTTTAGGGGCTCTGTGGCCAGAAGAGGACTGAAGATCAAATCTGTATTTCTTACTATAAACCACAATATCACAGCACGGACACGTTTGGTCACATGACAAGCGGAAATCGAGTTGCTCATCAACAGATCTGGTCGGCTGGGCCCAGCGCATCCCGGGCGCTGGAGAGTCACGCTGGAGAGTGACGAGGTATGGCTGAGGAGGCCGGTGCCCGCCCCTCCGGGAGCTGGAAAGGAAGCGCGTCTCCCCTGGAACCACGCGACCATTGACTTTCGCCCAGCGAGACCCGCGTCAGAGTTCAGAACGACAGACGTGTCGCTTCTGTTGTTGAAACCACTAAAAAAGAAATTATTTCAGCCGCCTGTGGGTTAAGCAACTGCCTTTGGCTCAGGTCATGATCCCAGAGTCCCAGGATCAAGTCCCACATCGGGCTCCCCGCTCCGCGGGGAGCCTGCTTCTCCCTCTGACCTTCTCCCTTCTCATGCTCTCTCTCTCTCAAATAAATAAATAAAATCTTTAAAAAAAAAAGAGAGATTATTTGTTATGGCAGCAGGTGGAAAACCGTGGGCTGCTGTGAAACCACAGCCCGCTGGGGATGGCAGCCGGCCAGCCCACGGAACCACAGAACCACAGAACCGTGGACCCGGGCCTCGGGGCTTAGATGCAGCTCGGGGCCCAGCCCCGACACCCGGAGCGCGGGAATCTGAACATCTGTGCCAGAGGTCCCGAGGGTGTGAGAGGCGGCGCTCGAAGCACCTGCCACACTTCCGAGCCGCCACCGTGTCCCTCTATGGATCTCACGGGCGCGTTCCTGTGACCTCGTGGACTGTTTTCCCATGTGACAGGTGGAAAAGGCAAACCTCAAGGACGGCACAAGGTTCGCTTCTGACTCTAAAAGAGACCGAGGTGACAGGCCCGTGCCTCTAAAGACTCGATGCCTTTCCTACAGAAAACAAGGCTATCAAAGTCGTTTTACAGGAATTTTTTTTAATTAGGAGAAACATAAGTTAAAACATTAAATTTGGAAAGAAAACAGTAATTCCTCTAAACCGCTCCCAGCTGTGGGAGGAAGCGTGCTGGGCGGCCACCGGTGGGAAACGGAGCTCCAGGTCCTGGGGGAGCAGAAGATGCGGGTGCGGTGGGAGGACCAACTTCCAAGTAGGCCCCGGATGAGCCTGGGGGCTGGAACACGGCTGGCACCCCCCCCCCAGCAAAGGCCCACCCTGAGTCACAGACGCCTTTACGGCTCTGCAGGGGCTTCTGTAAGCTGTGAATTCTCGCCGTCTCATGTAACCCTCAGGGGAACTCCGAGAGCTCAGCGACTCAAGCCCCGGGGCAGCTGAAGCCTTGGGCTCCGAGACGACGGCCTGGCAACGTGTCCAAGATCACCCCGTCCCTGCTCGGACACGGAGAAGCCTGTGTTTGAATTGGGCCTTAGAACCTCAGAGTCATGAGCTTCTGTCTGTTGCTTGGTCGGGAGTAGTATCCTATTTGTGTTTCTGAAAACACAAAGGATATACAGGGGCGCCTGGGTGGCTCAGTGGGTTAAAGCCTCTGCCTTCGGCTCAGGTCATGATCTCAGGGTCCTGGGATCCAGCCCTGCATCGGGCTCTCTGCTCAGCAGGGAGCCTGCTTCCCCCTCTCTCTCTGCCTGCCTCTCTGCCTGCTTGTGATCTCTCTGAAATAAATGAATAAAATCTTAAAAAAATAAAAAAAAGTGCATTTTATGGTGCGTCAATTATATCTCAGTAAAGTTTTTTTCTTAAAGATTTTATTTATTTATTTATCAGATCGAGAGAGAGGGAGAGCACACACAAGCAAGGGGAGCAGCAGGCAGAGGGAGAAGCAGGCTCCCCACTGAGCAGGGAGCCCAATGTGGGACTCGAACCCACGACCCTGGGATCATGACCCGAGCAGAAGGCAGACGCTTAACGACTGAGCCACCCAGGCGTCCCTCTCAGTAAAGTTTTTTAAAGAAAAAGTCAAGATCGTTTCCAAGAAGGGCTGCAAGCAAGCATTCCTTCTGCCACCGCATGTCACAGGGTGCTGCCGGGCGGCCGGGGTCACGGGCGCCCACCGCTCGGCTCTCACGGGCGGATTTCGGCCGGAGCGCGTTCAGATTTTTTCAGCTAAATAAATCTGTGACGGCTTCGCCACGGGAGGGGGACTGCGGAGGCCTCTTGAAGGTAAAGCGCCCGCAGGCCTCCAGACAGTCGGTCTTTCGCGGACTTCTGCGGGCGCACTGACGGCGAGCGAGCCAGCGTCCGCCCCGGCGCCGAGATGACATCGCGGCCTCCGCGCGCCGGTCCCTCCGCCCTCGCCCCGCGGCCCGGCTGCGCGCTCCGCCTCCCGGCGGCCTGCGGGGGGCGGGGGGCGGCACGGGCGTCGGGGAGCGCCCCCTCCCCGGAGCCCGCGCCCCCGTCCGGCCGTCGGCGGGGAGCTCGTGGGGAAGCGCGGGGGCTGCGCGGGCGCGGGGCCGGGGGCGGGGGCCGGGGGCGGGGGCCCGCACGAGCAGCGGTGTCTCCGCCCCCTCACCCCCCCCCCCCCCAGCGCCCCGGGCGGAGGCGCCGACCCCGGCGGATCTGGGCGGGAGGCGCCAGCCGCCGAGGGAGGGGCGCGCCGAGGGTGGGCGGCCCGCCGTCGGTCCCGGGTCCGTCGCGGCGCCGTCCCGTGTGTTCCCGGCGAGGGTGGGCAGGGCTGTCCCGCTTCGGGGGCACGAGCAGGGACGCCCCGCGCCCGCCGCCCCGCAGAGCCCGGCCCCACCCCGCCGGCCGGCCGGGGGCGCGCAGCAGCGCCGGGGAATGAGGCGGCCGCGGCCCCTGGCGGCCCTCCGCGTGTGCGCCGCGCCCCTCGCCCGCCTGCCCCGCGGGCCCCCCCCATGGCGGCGCGGTGGTTCCGGGAGTTCCCGCTGAACCTGAAGACGGCGTCCGAGCGCGCCCGGCCCGGCGGCGGCAGCGGCCGACTGCGCAAGAACTCGGAGACGGGCGGCGCGGGGCCGGCCCCGGGCAAGGGCCGCAAGAACTCGGCGGCCGAGCTGGGCGGCGGCAGGGCCGGCGGCGGCGCCCCCAGGGACAGCCGGCCGCCGCGGGACAGTCTGCAGGGCCTGATCCAGGCGGCCGCCGGCAAGGGCCGCAAGAACTCGAGGGCCGCGGACGACGAGCCGCCCCGGGGCGCGGCCAGGAGCGCGGGCTGCAGCACCTACATCAGCAGGCTCATCAAGGTGGACGCTCAGGAGAAGAGCGGCAAGGGCAGCGGCAGCGGCAGCAGCTCCTCCTCCGCGTCCTCCTCCCCCGCCTCGCTCGGCCCCGAGCCGGACAAGGGCAAGACCGGGAGGCAGCCGGACCCGGTAAGACGGCAGCCTCCCTGGGGCCGCGCGTCGCGGGCGGGCGGCCGAGGAGCGAGCGGAGCGCACCTGCTCCGCCCTGGGCTTCTCTGGGCGACCCTCCAACATCTGGCGACGATTAAGGGACCATTTCCCCTCGTTACATTTTTCTTCTTTCTTCTTTCTTCTTCTTCTTCTTCTTCTTCTTCTTCTTCTTCTTCTTCTTCTTCTTCTTCTTCT
>JAPYYM010000597.1:0-14500 GCA_028534135.1 Potos flavus
TCACGGCCAGGAAGCCTGCCTTAGTAGGGCTGCTAATGTAAGCTCTTGAGGCCAAAGGAAAACCACAGCTGATCCACAGGAAGAGACAAGACCATGAGAACGGCAAGTAGAAAAATACTTTTCTCTGAGTCTCTCAATTTCTTTAAGTCACATGACCCTAAAACAAAAGTTTACGTTTTCCATCAAGTGCTACAATTGCAAGCCTAGATAGATAATGAGAAGTAAAAACACACATCGTAATCTCTAGAGACATAGGTAGAAAAGGAACATAGCGACATACAGTCAAAAACCCGAAACAAAAATTAAAACAGACGACTAACAAATATTCAATTATTCCAAAGAAGACAGAAGAAAAGAAACAAAGAAACAAAAGACAGAAGGCACTAAGAGAAAAGCGAATATCATAATAAACCTAAGTCAGACGGCACTACATTAAATGCATATGGAAGGCATAAAAGCAGTAGGAGACCGTTTGGGTGAGACGTTGTAAAATATTTATATGAGGGTAGCTTGTTTGGCCTTTTTACTTTAGTTTTTATGTTTCGGTATGGTTTACCCCATTACAGTTTTGCTGACTTCCACATTTAGGTTTGTCCATCTCAAATGATTTTCTGTGCGTGTGTCAGGAAGGGGTCGGGGTTCACTGTCCCCCTTGTGAATGCCCAGCACCTCAAGCACCTGCTACCGACAGGGGTGCCCCCTCCCCCGCGCTGACCTGCGCTGGAGCTCCTCGGGACGGAGCAGCGCATAGGCGGGCCCGCGGCACCCGGGATCCTAATGTCATTCGGCTCTTGCTTCTTGAGGATCAGTATCGTCCTGCCTCAATTGCCATAAATTTCATCAACTCGTGCTATCTGGTGGAATAACAGCTCATATTTTGGTTTTATTTTTCGATATTGAAATGTCTTTTTCTATTTCGATATTACTCCAAGATTTTAAAGTAATTCTGTTACCTCATTTGGCCACACGCTTACCATCAGTTTGTCAGGTTTCACAAGAAAAAAGAAAAAAGTCTTGGAATATTGATTAGAATTGTATTGAATGTATAGTCGAATGCGAAATACCCTCATCTTCAAAATATTGCATAGTAAGGCCCATGAACACGGAGTGTCCTCTATTCACATAGCCTTTCTTAATTTCTCTCAGGAATATTTCAAATTTTTCAGTATATAGGTGTTTTTTTAAAACTTTTGCTAGATTTGTCCTGAGTATCTCATCTTTTTAAAAAAATTAACATGTTACATAATATTGTTTTGAAATTTACTTTTCTGCTCGAAGATTGGTAGTGTGTAGAAACATAATTGAATTTTATTTGTTCCTTTGTATTCAGAAAGCTTTTTTATTTCACTTGCCATTTCTAGATGTGTTTGTAGGTTTCTTTGTATTTTCTAACTACACAATCATGCTCCTTGAGGAAAAAGATGGTTTATTTCTTCTTTTCCAATTTCGGTATCTTTTGCTTTCTTCTCTTTCCTTGTTACACTTGCTAGGACATCGGATGCAATGTTGGTAAGTAAAAGGCTGTTGTGCTGAGGTCTTTATGATCCCAGGATGAAAGCAGTCAACACTTCCCCACTAACCATGACTGTAGCCATAGGGTTTTTTGTACATATATTGGTTTAGGAAAGCACTTTTCTATTCCTGATTTTTTGACAGTTCATCACGAACAGGTGCAGAATTTTATAAAATGATTTTGGGCATCCAATGAGAAACCCATATATGGTTTCTTCTTATTCTTTTAATGGAATGATTTACTTTATTTAAAAGTTGTGTAAATATTGCCTTCTTCTAAATATCTTCTTTTGGCGGTGACCATATTATCTTTTCAGGTATTTTGCATTGGATTTGCTAGTATTTTGTTTAAGATTTTGGCTTCTATGGTCATAAGAGATACTGGTCTGTAATTTTTCTTTATTTAATGTTTTTGTCAGGTTTCCCCCAATTGGTCAGGAAAGCAAGGCCATCTGCTCTTACCACTTTAGTGTGACATTTTACCCAGAGAAATAGGCAAGAAAAGAAAAGACATGTGGATTGGAGAGGAAAAAATAAAATCTTGTTATTTACAGATGACATGAAACCTCAAAAAAAAAATTAAACCAAAATAAACTCTGTCTGAATTAATATGTGGATTTACATAGGTCTCAGCTACAAGGTCAATATATAATGTGATATTGCAATAATTTCTACACAGTACAATGAACAAAAGGAAATTTAATTTTTAAAATTATAGTTTACAATAGAATTATAAAAGTCAAATACCTAGGAATCGATCCACACTGACAGCTACAAAACTTTGCTAAAAGAAGTTGGAGGTACAACATACTCATGGATTGGAGGACATAGTATGATGAAGACAGTTTATTCTCCCCAAATCAATCCAATGATTTACTCAAACCCATCAAAATCACAGCAGGCTTTCCCAGAAACTGACCAGCTGATTCTAAAATCTGCATGGAAATACAAATAATGTAAAATAATCCAAATAAATGAAGAACTAGTTAAAAGACTCCCTCTAGCTGATTTCAGGTCTTAGGTAGAAAATTAGATTAATCAAGATAATGTAATTTTTAGAGTTTTCTTAATATTGTGCAGGTACTAAGTACTACATTAAAATACTGTGAAGGTCTACTGCTCTTGAAAGCATAGTTTCAATTGAACTTTAGTTACTGAATAAGCACATGCCATTAATTTTCCTAAAAAGAAGATAGTGTAATTATTTCTATAATCATAGATAACAGACAACCATGAATTGGAGACAAATATATACAGTCAATTTATTTCAAGCGAAGTGCCAAGATAATTCAAAGAAGAAAGGAAAATCTTGGAATAAGTAAACAGACACGAATAGAAAGTGAACTTAAACTATCACATCACTTTACACACAGAATTAATTTGTGATGGATCTAAACACAAAAAATTGACACGTAAATCTTCACAAACTTAAGGAAGACAGATATTTCTTATGCGGAAAAAACAAGCACTAATTATAAAACGAAAAAATTTGATTTAATCAAAAGATGCTATTAAGAAAAATGAATAAACAAACCATACACTGGGAAAATATTTGCAAAACATGTATTTTATTGCATATACTTTTATTGAGAATATATAAACCTATTCAAGCAGAAATAGGAGAAAAACAACCAAATTTTTCAAACTGGGCAATAAAAATCCTATCAGAAAAGGAGATAGGAGAATGTCCGGTAAGCTCATGGAATATGGTCAGTAGTGCTAGTCGTCCGGAAAATGCAGACTAGATCCCATTTCACCTCCTCTAGGATGGGGGGAAACATACCTGACATAACAGATTTTGCTGCGGGTGTGTTACAGGCTAAATTGTGTTTTGTAAGTTCCTGCGTTGAAGTCCTAATCCCAGGACTCCAGAATGTGACTGTATCTGGAGGTAATGCTTTAAAGAGGTGACTGAGTTGAAATGAGGTCATTAGGGTGGCCCTAACACATGGGACTGGTGTCCTTATAAGAAGGGGAGATTTGCACACTTGGACACACCAGGGATATTTACACACAGAGAACGACCGCGTGAGGATTCGGCAAGAAGACGGGCATCTGCAAGCCAAGGAGAGAGCCCTCAGGTGTACGCACCGTGACCTCCACCCTGTGACCAGCTATCCCACTCTTAGGAGATGCTCCTGCCCGAGGCAGGCGCACTTACACGTGCTCACAGTGAGCCAACGCCATGTTTGACCCAGAGAACGAGATGAGAACGTGTGCTTTTAACGAGTACGTAGGAGGCTGGATGCCTGACCTTGGGCAGCACACGAATCGAAGAGTTAAGAACTCGTGCGTCAGGAGAAACCCACTCCGTGCAAAGGGAACGTAGAGAAATAGGCCTGCGCAGAGGCTGGCGCTTCCTGACGATTGCACGAAGTTTTGGAACCCCTCTAAATGTCCTCTGCAATCACACCCCGGCTTGTCAGAAATGCAGATGGCTGGAAACGCTCGGGCTGGCGAACGGGTGATAAACCAGTTTGCTTTCTGAGGGACAGTGCTAGCAGTAACGCCAGTGGACATTTGGGAGTAAGCAGAATCTTGCTTTCTGCATTGCTGAATTCCAGTGCTTTGTACATCACTAGGTAAATGTTGAGTAATTTACGCACCAGATTTCCTTGCAGCCTGGCACACTCGACTGTTTACAGATGAAGGAAAGCACAGAGGACAATTCCTGGAAATGGCACCAAACCAGGAAACCGGGCTTCCCAGCTTGGCGCTCTGCTCTGACACCACCGGGCAAGCATTTCACCTCTCCGGAGCTCTGAGATCTTCCAAACCACGAGCTTACCTGGGGCATTTCATGGTCCCTTCCCTCCAGGCCCTGAGATGCTCGGAGGCCATGTCTGGTCCCTCGTCTTAAGGAGAAATTATTTCAAGCTACAGGGAACAAGGAAACCGCACCTTGGTAATAATCGCTGCAGAGATTTGCGTAGCACTGTCTCCCCAGTGTGCTGTCTGGAATCCCAAAACACGTTAAAAGATTGCACCTGACATCGCAGCCGTGGAGGAGAACGCAGAGGCCCAGTAAGCATTCCCCGTGTGCTTATAAATCGCAAATCTCTGATCTTTCCAGAGCAGTGCAGCGAGAAGTCTGGCCGGTGCGCGTCCTTCCCTAACCTCAGCCTCCTCTTCCTTCTGACCTCAGAGGGGCGGTGCTGCTTGCGGACCCTCCTGTCTTGAGGACCCTAACGGGAGAGCCCCATCTTGCCCCAGCGTGACTAGAAAGCCCTCACATAGAGCAGCTGCCTCGTCTTCGCCTTTATCGGGCCACGCGATTTCAGAGGAGCCTGTCCCCCGCTGCTCCTGTCGCCATATTGATCCCCGCGCCGGTTCCCGGACACCAGGTGGCCCGCGAGCCACGGCCGCCCCAGACGGTGGGAGGGCAGAGCAGCGGGAGCCCGGGCCGCGCTGGTTAGAGCGCGTGCAGTCTGGGCAGCCCGGGCCGCACTGCGGCGGCGATCAATGCAGCAGCGGGAGCCTTCTTTCCAGCTGCGATGCTTTTGAGCATTAGTATCGGTGAGGGCAGATTGAGGAGGGAGGACGAACTCTGGAGCTGCTGGAGAGGGGAGCCTTCACGTCAGCCGCCAAGGGCTGAGCGGTCGCCCCTCGCCTCTCTGCCTGGGGTTCTGTCCCCTGCCCGTCCCTCCACCCAGCCTCACGCCTCTGTGCCCACGCCTGCCGAGCCAGAGAGGACTGCAGAGAGCCGCCCCGTCATTTTTCACATCATACACGCACCACGCGAAGGGATGTCCGTGGCTTTGCAGCATCCGCAGTGAAGGAGAAGCCGTTTCTCAGACCCTCATCTGAGAAGGCCCGGGTTTGCGGGAGGAGCACGGCGCGCTCTGAAACCCAGAGCGTTGCCTCCGTGGAGGAGAAGAGAGCACCACCAGCCCTGGGAGGGCGTGTCTGCGTGTGCTTAATCAGTTTCTGCACATCTGTCTTTACACAGTTGGACTCCTTCACAAAAGTCACCCTAACTACCTTAACATATGTAGAACCAAATT
Organism: Potos flavus; assembly: GCA_028534135.1. Lineage (NCBI taxonomy): Eukaryota > Metazoa > Chordata > Mammalia > Carnivora > Procyonidae > Potos > Potos flavus. The sequence continues at coordinate 5,517 of JAPYYM010000597.1, forward strand.
AAAATTACTTTATCAATCTTGCATTTTCAGCTTTCCCATCTTTGGGGTTATTTTGCATCCATGTGTTTCATTATTTCAGTAGACTCGTCTCATCTCCCTAGCTGAGAGAAATAAGCCGGGAGAAGCCAAGTTAAATGGGGGTTGGGATGGGGAGAATGGAGAGAAAATGGGGAATTATAATTTGTACGTATTTCAGGCTTCCGTCCAGGCTCCGATCGGCCGGCTTTACAGTGTTTCCAGGGTCAACCATTGTTCTTTCATTTTTATATTGAACAATACATTTTTTTTTTTTTCTGAATTGTTTCCTCCCAACAAATTTCTTTGGGGGTTAAAGCGAGATTTTAGATTTTTCAATGGGACAATCATCTTTTCCAAGGAGTGACGCTGTCCCCAGATGAGTGTGTAAATACTCCCAGTGCGTATGTTTGTGCGACATTCCCCTTAGGTCAAGAGCAGCCACACGGCGCTCGTTTAGTGGTGGGCACTCAGGCCTGAGCAGACCACCGCAGGACAGCAGAAAGCAGAGAGCGCTGGAGGAAGGCGATCCTCGAAAATACAAACTCCAAGGAACACAGAAATTAAAATAAATGCCCAGCTCGAGAAGGATACAAACCTGTCTTGAGAGTTTTTGTATGATTAATTTACTGTATCTTAAGCATCTCATCATTTGTGACATAAAAATTCACCATTATCTTCGCTTAAATGTTTCCTTCAAATTTCACATGCAAGGATAAGATGTGTTTTATCCCTGTTGTCCCTTTCATGATATCGGAACACTGTGCGGGGGTCATGAAAACATAAATAAACCAGACACAAAGGTCTGGCAATACATGACCGTGGGAGGGTCATGACCAGCCTCCTGCACACGTGGGTTTTCTCTGCTTGAGTTTCCTGGTCTTTCGGTGCGTATGTTAACAATGATCAAAAAACGTGTGGGCTACGGGGGCATAATTAACCCCTTCCAGGGACTAAATAATACCTTTTAAAATATCAAATTGGAAGAATCAACAGAAAATAAGAAGTAAAAAGGGATTCTATTTTCCTTTTGGAGACATTTGTTTTAATTTGTTAACAAATGACTTCCCAAAATGTGTTTGGCAAAGACACCGCAGCGGTGCCAGAAAAAAAAGTGACTTTACATCATGTTACTGTTGTTGCAAGATGACCACACCTCTCAGCTCTGCCGCCGTGAACCGCATCCCGGGATGCTGGTGCCCGCAGTGGGTGTCCCTCGTCACCCCCGTGGGGCGCTCTGTGTGCAAACGCCCTGCCTTCTCGTCTGTTCTCCTGGGGGTCAGCGTTTAGCATCTCCTGGCTGGTGCTCCTGGGCACCTCCGGTTCACGCTGCCTGTGGCCCCGGGCACACCCGTACGGGGATGTTTCTGGGGCCGCCGCAGAAAGAGCTGCAGGATCCCGGAATTGGCCACGTAATATCCAGATTGTTTCCAAAGCGGTTGTGCCGGTCGACATTCTTACCAGCGGAGCCAAAGGGTTCTCAAGGGTCCATCCTCACCAACAAGTAGTGTCGTCAGACTTTTTAACTTTTGCCAATCTGGTGGGTGCAAATGGTATCTCATTATTGTTTTAATTTGCATTTCTCAGATTACTAATGAGGTTAAGCATCTGTTCATGTGTTTATTTGCCATATTTTTTCCTCTGCTGTGAACCTATTAGGTTGTTTGCCTTTTTATTACTGATTTGGTGAAGTGTTTTTTTTTTAATATAGTTCGATGATTAATCCTTTGTTAGTTAAATGTGTTGCCAATCTGTACTCCCAGTTTATGGCTTGTCTTTTCACTGTTTTCCCTGTATATGTTGAGACATAGGAGTTCTTAATTTAATGTGGTTGACTTTCTTGCTTTGTTTCCTGGGTATTTTTTTTGTTTTTTTTTTTTTCTTTACGGTTTGTTTTCTGTGACTAGCTTAATACCTTTCCCCCCATCTCAAAGTTGTAAAATTATTATACTGATTTTTCTCGTGAGAGCTTTGAAGTTTTGTGATTCATACTGCCGTTCTTAGTGCCTGAGTTTGCCGATGGGGGGTACGGGGGCTTGGGGGACAATTTCATCCCCCCACGGATAACCCATTTTCTAACACCAAAGATTAAATAGTCCATTTCTACTCGCTCCTTTGTCATGCTACTTTCTTCTGTGTCCGCGTGCGCTTTTCCAAGAGTTAAAAGCATTTTGGGCGGATGCATTCCGTGAGCCCTGTCAGTGACCCTCGAGGGCGGACGCCGGTGCTGTGCAGACCTGGCCCCGGAGGACAGGCGAGGGCTGCTGCAGAAGCGACCATGGGAGGGGACCATGGCCGAGTTAGATGCAAGAGCGGCTCCCCTCTCACCGGGCCGAGCGCCCTTCACCTTGGGGGCCCCTTCTCCGCGGCGCAGAAATCACCGCCTCGGCTCTGAGACAAGGTCATGTGCGCTGTCAGGTTGCCGCAAGTGAGCGTCTCCCGTGATGGGGCCTGAGTGCTCGTGCACGAGAGGCAGTGAGTCCAGCGAGGTTCCGGGGGCCCCGGCGGCCGGAGGCCGGCTGCTGGGCCGCTCTGTGAGGCAGGCCTCCGCGACCTGAGTCCCACCGAGGGCCTGGGGCAGCGGACCGCCCGGGGTCCTGGTTCTGGCGCGAGGCCCAGGGATCTGCCTCTTAGCAGGTGCCTGGGGAGCCCAAACCCGCCCGTCTGGGGAGCACGTCCGCTGTGACTTCGAGGACACAGGCAGGCATCCTTCTATCCTGAGTCCGACCCTGGATAACATTTCTGTGTTTTACCGGGCCCCCCGGTCTGCCGTCCACGCGGCTGGAGCCCGGTGCCCTCGGCCCTCCTCTGTCCTCCGCTCCCCTCCTCCCCGCCAGCCCGGCCCGTCTGCTGGGTTGGAGGCTGGGACAGAGGCTGGGCGTTCTTCACATTTCCCTCCCTACAGATTTTAGAATCCTCTTGCCAAAGTCCTTGTCGCTGTGGTGAGAGCAGAGGCACGAAGATTTACATAAATTTGGGAGGAAGGGACATCTTTTTTTCTCTCGGTGCTCTGATTCCTGAGCAAGGCCATCTCTTCATGTGTTTAGCTCTTTGTGAGCACCTTTCAACGAAGCTCCACGGTTCTGCCCATATTTTGTTAGATTAATTCCAAGATATTTTGTTTGGTTATTTTAAAGACCCTACCCTGAAGGACTTATTCCATTCCTATTTATTGTAAGAACTAGAATATTCAAATTTGCCTCTCATTTTGGCTTTCAGCATCTTCTTTTTTAAACATAATTTTCTATTATTGCTTTCTTAATTTCTTTCTCCCTCTCTCTCCCTCCCCTTCTCTCTCTCCCTCTCTCAGTAATTTGGAAGTCAAGCACCCTGCACCCTTTAGGAACAATTCCAAAAAATTTACTATGCCTTTTGAACATTGTGAAGATGGCAATTATTTTACTTTACTGTGCTTTTCAACAATATAAGAATCTTATAAATGCATTTGCTATTGTTAATGTAAACTTAATTTCTATAAAGCTTTGTAACTGTACGAGTTAAACATTTCCATTGTCATTTTATATGATCAAAGTTTAGTAGACACGCCTGTGGTCTCCCTGCAGAGTGCCCTCGAAGCTCCCTTTGTGAGGATTTAGAGTAGTAAACTCCCTTAAGTTTACACTCGGCTGAGAATATTTTGATTTTATCCTTTCGATACAAAGATACTTTCACAGTTAGAAAATTCTAGGTTGATAGGTTTTTTTTCTTAGCAGTTTTAAAATGTCTTTGATATAATGTATTTCTTTTTTCTTTTTTAATTTATCCCTATGCCGTGGTATCAGGCCTTCTGAATGTGAGAATTTTGGTTTTCTCAATTCTGAAAAATCACTGACCCTTGTCACTTGGTGTTTTGTTGGTTGGTTGGTTTTACCTCCTACCAAATGATGATTGAAAATAATTGACTATCCCCATATCCTCGGCATCAGTTAATGCCAGGTATCTTCCCATCTTCCTGTCCCCGCACTAAAGTCCTAACGCTTTCTCAATTCTGTATTCTAATTCTCAAATTCTCTCTCTACTTGGAGCGTAATGTCTTGTTGAATCCAACCTCTGAGCTTTTCATTCCAAAAAGCAAATATTTTCTGTTTAGTGTAATTTGCTTTTATTTTTCGAAGTCTGTTGTTTGGGGTATTCTTTCATTTCTTTGTCATACCCCTATCAATAGCCTTAGCAATTTTTTTAAAACTAACAAACTTCATGTCGTAGAGCTGTTTAAGCTTCACAGAAAATCTGAGCAGAAACTACAGAGAAGCAGTGTGCGCTCCCTTCCTCACCCCCAAACACACACACACACCTTTTCCTCTATGATTATCATCTTGTGCATGCGAGGTGCCACCTGTCGAGGCTTCGACTGTGATGCACGACCACTAACAACGTCCATTCGGACTCACTCTTGCTGCTGTACATTCATCCAACATACAAATTTGTAATGGATGGTCTCTAACGACATGTACCTACCATTGTAATGTCATCCAGAATGGTTTCCCTGCCCTAAAAATCACCCATATTCCACCTATTCGTCCCCCATGGCCTGCAAACCCTGACAACTGTGGGTCTTTTCACTGCCCCAATCGTTTCGCTCTTTCCGCAGTGTCATAAAGTTGGAATCACACAATAAACGGTCTTTTCAGACCGGTGCTTTCATGTGGTGAGGCGCGTTCAAGGTTCCTCCATCTTTTCAGGGCTTGACAGCACATTGCTGTTCATCACTGACCATCCCACTGTCTGCAGAGACCGCAGATGGTTTATCCACTCACCTTGTGGCTTCCACGTTTGCGCGATTATTATTATTATTTTTTTTTTACGTTTGCGCGATTATTAATAAAGCTGCTACAAACACCTGTTTGCGGTTTTTGTGTGGACAGGTTTTCAACTCTTTGCGGTCAACACCAAGGAATGCAACTGCTGGATCTTATGGTGAGTATACTTCGTTCAGGAAGAAACCACCCAGCCGTGTGCCGAGGAGGCCGCAGCGCCCCGCGTCCCCAGCAGCAGCGAGAAGAGTTCCTGCGGCCGCACCCGCCCGCCAGCATTGGTGCTGTCACACTGCAGTCCGGCCTTCCCGGTAGATGCGCGGCGGCGGCCGGTCACTGACGGCAGACGGTGTGGAGCATCGCCGGCTCGCCATCCGTACACCTCTGCTAAGGCACTCCGATCCTTGGCTCATTTCTGATCAGGTTCTCTGTTTTCTTAGTGTTGAGTTTTAAGAGTGCTTTATACGTTCTGGACGCTGGTCCTTTATGAGATGTGAATTCTGCAGTCATTTTCTCCAGTCTGCAGCTTACTTTTCCATTTTTTGAAGTGTCTTTCACGTAGCAGAAGTTTTTAATTTTTATTAAGTGAATTCCTTATTTCTTTCATAGACCGTGCCTTCGGTGTTGGGTCTAAAAAGTCACCGGCAAACCCAAGGCCCTCTGACTCTCTCCCGTGATCTCCTCTAGGGTTTTACAGTTTTTCATGTTACATTTGGGTCGATAATCCATTTTCAGTTCATGTTCTGAAGGGTGCGAGGTCTGTGTCTACATTCGTTTTCGCACGTGCGTCTGTCCAGTTGTTCCAGCGCCAATCTTTGGAAAGACTATCTTTGCCCCACTGCGTTGCCTTTGCTCCTTTGCCAAAGACCAGTAGGCTGTGTGTGAGTGAGTCTGTTTCTAGGCCCATTCTGCCCCATTGATCAATTTGTCTGTTCTTCCGCCAGCACAACACTGTTCTGATCGCTGAAGTTGTGTGACAGGTCCTGACGTGGGATGGGGTCAGTCCTCCTACTTTGCTCTTCTCCCAGGAGGAGTTTTAAAAACGCATTAAGGAAGTGTATATACTATATATATAGTATGTACACTGTATATATACACTACTATGAATAAATACTATACATAGTGTGTGCATATACGTATGTGTGCATATGTATTATAAAAAATCATAGTCTCTCTGGTTGTTCCTGCTGATTTTTGCTTAATATTATAACTTTTTAAAAGTTGAGCTCATGTTTCTTAAATGTTTTCTGTGGAAATTCTTTGAAGCCTAATTTTAAGGTGTTTTCCTCAGAAAAGACTTGTGTTTGATGCTACAAGTTGAAATAGAGGGCCCTTCGTAAGGAGATTTCTAACCTGGGGCATTTAGGGCCACTCTGCATGAAGGATAGCTTCAGGAGAATTTTCAGGAGATAGTTTTTTATTCTTTTCACATAAACCTAAGAGAGATAATGTTGTTTATTATTATGTCCTATGGTTCAGGTATAGAGTTGGCAAATAAAATACAGGCTACCATTTAATTTGTATTTCAGATGAACAATGAATACATTTTTAATATACACATTTTAAAGGACACGTTTACACAAAAGGTTATTCACTTGTCTGAAATTCACATTTAACTGGGTATCACTAAGTCTGGCAGCTCTGGTTAATGTACTTTTTTAAATAGTTCATCCTCTCACTTAGGGCATTCCAGTTCCAAACAGTTAGGTTCCTGATTCATTTTAAGTAAATTTTTGTATGTGGCATTGGATCAGGTATAACTTTGTTCTTTTGCTTCGGGATAACCAGTTTTCCCGAGACTATTGATTAGAGAGATTATCCTTTCCCTCCCAAATGGCCTCAATACCCTTGTTGAAAATTTTTGGACCATATAAGCTAGGATTTGTTCCTGGGCTATTTTATTCCTTTGGCGTACATCTCTAGCTTTATGTCAGAACCACACTGTTTTGATTTCTGTAGCTTTGTAGTAAGTTTCAAAATCAAGGTATGTGAGCCCTCAAGCTGCTTTTCTTCTTTGTGGTTATTTGGCTTACCCACCGTCCCACAAGAGTTCGTAATAATTTGAAGGTATATTTTCCAAATTATGCAAAAAAAAAAAAAAAAAAGCCCTTTTAACAAGGGATTTTGATAAAAGTTGCATTAAATCTGCAAATCGCTGTGAGCAGGACTGGGATTTAGACAATTCAGGAGCTCAGAAGGCCCCCACGTCTTTGTGTCTTCTTCAGTTTCCCCTGTGTAGGTCTTTCGCCTCCGTGGTAGGTTTATTCCTAACTATTTTACTCTTTTCTATATTATTGTAAATGGAATTGTTTCCTTAATTTCTTTTTGGAGATCGTTCATTGTTAGTGTTTAGAATGCAACCGAATTTTGTGTGTGAATTTCGTGTCTCACAAGATGTGCTCCTTACTTGTAGCAGCGGTGTGTGTGTGTGTGTGTGTGTGTGTGTGTGTGTGCGTAAACTTTAAGGTTTTCTACACCAAAGATCATTTAATCTGCAAACCTAGATAGTTTTACTTAAAACTTTACATTTTTTTAATGTAAAAAATTTAAAGGCCTTGTAAACTAATAATAAAATTAGAAAAAAATAAGAAAAATTAATAATCTAATTGGAACAAAGAATTCCTGCACAACCCTCAGAATAAGGAAGAGAATGAAGATTGGAATCACAAGCTATCTTGAAACCTAGGAGCAGGAGCTAGGACTGCACTTGCTACCAAAATTTGGGGTGCTGCCCAAGCCCCCCAGTGTTGCTATCAATAACAATGACAAAATAAATACATCTGAAGGAAATGTAGATTCATGTCAGGAAGCTAGAAAAAGAAAATCTAAACAAATGAAAGGAGACTAGGAAGTGAGCTTAATAAAGATTATAAAACTGGAATCAATAAAGATTAAAGATTGAACTAATCAAATAGGCAGGAAACAGAGTAGATAACAAGACACATTTTATACAAGGTGTTCTTTTCACCAGAACAATAATATAATTAAACTGTATGTGAACCCAAGTAGGGAGCCAGTGTGCAATCCTAAGTGTACAGAAACATAATACACACACAAAAGAGTTAAAATACTTAGAAGTAAATGTTATCTATAACTTCAGAGAAATAGCTGAAGAAACACAGAGAAGGTAAATAATCCTCTGCTGAAACACACAAGATAAAAATGATCCGGGGAGAATTAGAAAATTTGTGTACAATGTTGCCCAAGGAATATTGAAAGGATGTTAAAAATCAGCCTTAAGAGAGGTAAAATTTAAATTGTTTCAAATTTTAACATTTAAGCAACCTATAAATCCAAAGTTACTTAAGCTATTCAAGAGCAAGAACAAAAAACAAAGTGTTCCCCAGATCATTTTGTGAAAACAGAACAAATTATTACTGAACCTGAGAAATACAGAAATATTAAAATCACAGACCAATATTAAACATTAATATAGCTACAAATATCTAAATAAAATATTACTAATTAAAATATGTAAGTAAAACTAACCAAAGAATCAGTAATTATGATCAAGTAAACTTTACTCCAGGAATGCAGAAACAGTGAAAAATCAGGAAAATAGCACAATAATTTACTAGATCAACACATTAAGAATGGAAGCTTCAGCATGGGCTCTCAAACTCTGGATAGATCATAAAAGTCATTCCCAATTATGGGGAAAAAATCTTTGGGAAAAACAGTAATAGAAGGAAACTAAAAATATAAAGTATCTTTAGCAAAACCCAACAGGAAAAAGACAGTTTTAAATGTCCATTTGTGGAAGTCATTTACATTAAAATCAAGAGCAGTAGAGAGTGCTTCCCATTGGTGGCTCTACTTAGTTAGTGCGATATGACAAATAAATCACCGAAACACGATCATAAAAATAGAAGATCCAAGAAAATCTAATTTTTAAAAAGTGACAAAAATATTCGGTACATAATTTCATTCATGATAACTATGTAGAAATCAGTTTAGAAGCAGCCACTGAAAATTTTATACAAATGCTTATTAAATTACATTTTAAACTGGTAAAAAAATTAGAAATAAATAATAAAAGTCATCATCATGTCTTCTTAGGCTAATCTTGGCTGTGACAGTTTCCCAGATTTTCCTCCTTTTTTTTTTTTTTTTTTAAGAATTTGACAGTTTTGGGGTGCCTGGGTGGCTCAGTGGGTTAAGCCTCTGCCTTCGGCTCAGGTCATGATCTCAGGGTCCTGGGATCGAGCCCCGCAT
>JAPYYM010000598.1:0-14498 GCA_028534135.1 Potos flavus
TTTGGGTGTCCTGAGGACTGGAGGTCCCCCGTGCCATGTAGCATGTGGGGATGGGCTGATATCTTGTTTTGTGTCATTGTTCATTGGCTGGTGGCTCTTAGGTCTTTTTAATTCCCTTATTCTTATATTTGGACGTATTTGAGTTACAAAATATAAACAGTACCGTGAGAATTACTAGTAACGGAGTATTTAATATGTTCTACACATTACACTAAGCTCTTGGCACAAGTGACGTTATTTAGTCTTTGTCGCAAACTCGAGAGATAAGAAACGACATCCACCATATACATTTACAGATAGGAAAGTATGAATTTCGAGTCAGTGTAAAATAACTCTTTCAAGGTCAGTCAGCTGAGCAGTGGCAGAGGCAGGAAGGAAGGCCAGGCCTGTCTTCTCCCAGACTGGCACTCCTTTGCCTCCCTGCCAGACTGCCCTAATGCAAGATTCAGGAGGTCTCTCTTTGGTGCACAAAGAGTTTCGGAGAAACTGAATAGATGAAACTTGATCCCCAGTTCATTTCCATAATTTAGTTCCAGTGGCCTCATTCATGGGTGAACATGATCCTTCTATTATGTAGCGGAAGCCATGCCAGCGAGTTACTGTGACTTTTCATTTTTGAGCTGCTGTCCTTGAGTTGCTGTTTAGAGAGAGCTCCTTAATTTTCCAGGAAGTTGTGTTTCCTATCCTCGCTAGCAGACAATCATTGGGCTAAGAACACTTAGAGTCTCCAAATTAGATTTGATACCTATATGGTCTGTAGAGTTCGTGTGAAGCTTAACTGAACTTCTATGGGTAAGGTGTCCTTTCAATTGTAAAACATCACACAATGAAACAATAATACGATTTTGATTGCTGAGAGTGTGTCGTATGTCAGCAATTTTCATGTGACCCAAAGTAAATCAATAAGGTAGCAATGATGATAGTTAGCTAGCTTGTTGAGTGCTAACAATACACTGTAGTAGGCGGAGAATGTTACATAGATTGTTTCATAAACTTTGCAAACAACCCCATGAGATGGGTAGCATAAAAATCTCAATCTTACAGATGGGGAAAGAGCTCTGCATACATAAGAAATTCGGCAACATCATCTGGATATGAGCCCTGGAGGTCTGACTCAGGATGCTGTTGTAGGATCTGTCCATCTATCAGTTCTATGCCTTGTTTGTTAGGTGGTTTGTTACACTATTAAGCGCATTTATTAAGTACTAAGTTTACTAAGTATTAAGTCTGTGTATTAAAACAGAAACAAAACTTTGCAAATCAGATTTTCAGGACTGCATTTTCTGATGCAATATTTCAGATTCCTAGTTGTATTCTGTGGCGATTGGTTGTTCAGACTAGTCAACATATACATTTGTTCTAAGCGCTGTAAATTTCTCTTCTGTTCTTGTGAGCGGGCGTCCATGCTTATTTCATCTGAGGCGTAAGCGGAGGGTCAGCAATTGTCACTAATAGCTCCTGACATGCTGAGCGCTCTGCAACAGGTAACTGTCCTGCAGTGGAACATATATCTGAAACATACCACTCTGAACGAGAAAGAAATGTAGCAGTCGGCGGAAATCTAGATTCGATTAGGGTGCTGTTATCAGCTCAGTTTTTGAACAGATTAAATGCGATTAATGCTCTGTTCCCTGGACAACCATGGTCTTTGTATCAGAAGTCTGCTGGGAGATGATCCAGTGACTACTCTTCCATAGCAGTTTTGACAGACGATATCATATTTTATATGTAAATTTATACATTTTGATATTTAATTATAATATAACAATTTCTTCATGTTTTAAACATTCATCCCATAGAGCATGTTGAAAAATTATGAAGTAATAAACCATTTTAAAAAAATCTTTTTTAAGGGATGCTTTTGACTCATTCAGCGCCACAAGCACAGGGAGGCTGGCCTCCTACAAGGAAGCTGGGGCTCCGGAAGAGCCTATTAACCACCATGCAGGATGCTGGGGACGCCCGAGATTGGTTGCAGCAAGTCAGAGACGATCTGCTGTATCCAAGTGGGAGACGACTGGGAGAAAGGACTCAGCTAAGGGAACTGTGGTCAAAAAGCAGCAAAGCTGAGGCGCTGGCCTCTCCCAGCTGGGTCACCTCCTGCTTCTCCACCCTCATTCTTACTCCCGGCGCATCTCACACTCAGTGCTCTGTCTCTACGTTGTGTAGATATTGCTTAAGGGGCTCCAGAGCTCGTGCTCCCTGCCCTCTGGCCCTGCGTTCCTGACGTCCATCCTGCCTCACCTTCCTGGGCCTGATTCTCCCCTCCCAGTCCTGGGGTGCCCGCCCACTCCGTCCCCCTCCCTTCTCCCCCTCCCCATGCCGCACCCCACCCTGCCGTGTGTGTGTAAGAGAGGACGGAGGAAAGGCCACATAGGGACAGACTCTGCAGACACACATTCCTGTGTACCTGAGCGTGCCCTCCACTGGCCTCCTGCGTGCCCAAGTGAGTACTGGGCTCGCTGAGCTTCCCATCTTATACCTGCTCTGCGTGGCACATCCCAGAGCCTTCTGCCCTGGACTTGGACTTGGGGTGCCTCTGAGGAGCCAGGCGGGGCCAGTATTGCCTGGGGGTCCAGACAAGGGGGAGCCTGCAGGCAGAGGGGAAGCACGGCTGACTGCGCATGTGCAGCCAAGGAAGGTGGGCCCGGCCTGATGGCACGGGGGTGGGGTGGGGTGGGGTGGAGGTGCAAACAGTCCCGACCTGGACCCCCACCAGTCCTCCCTCTTCAACTGCTGCTCGGCCCCCGGCGTGACGAAATATCCAAGAGCTCATCCTTTCTCATACTCCTCATTTTTTGCTCCAGCTGTCGGCACTGTTTATCCATGGATATGTCAGGATCAAGTGCGAGTTTAAGAAGAATCTCGCCCGTACTTTTTCCACACCCAGGCACCCAGGATCCCCTCGAGCGGTGGCAGGCCTTCTCCAGCCGTGAGTGCTAACACATGTTGTGATCATAATTCTTGAACCTATGCCTTGGGGAGTGCTCCTTTGAATGATCTCGTTCACGCTGATGAAGGCCATCCTTGGGAAGAACGTTAGACAATCCCGACCTGCCTGTGAGGATGGGAACTCACTGCTGTTTTCAGGGAGGGCCCTCAAATTCAAAGAAAATCAGCAAGGCGTCTCTTGTTACTTATTTGCACGACCTAGACTTGAAGAGGAACCAACCCGCTGGGCCTAGAGCTGCTCCAAATAAGGTCTAAATAATCTTTTCAATCCGAGGCTGCCGGCCTGCTCGGTGACACCCTTAATTCCACTCTGGGGTAATACCATCCTAAGACCAGAGGGAAGGTTTTCAGCTCTTATGGAAATGAGGAGGACATAGACATGGAGGAGATTCTAAAGGGATTGAGCTAAGAGGTCAGCATTTCAGGAAGAGAAAGACACTGATGGACTAAGGAGAACGAAGAAAAGAAAGGCACAGAAAGGAGAAAAATCCGATTTGCATGACCTTGGGAGCCATCTGACACTGCCAAGTCACTCTCTCCGTGGAGCTGCGTGTCCCCCAGGACAAACACCGAATGTCAAGTGACAGGCTCGTGACTTCACCTGTTTCTCTTCCTCTAATTCCCAAATTGATGCCTAATTGCCTTGAGTTCAGGAATCAGAAGAAGATACTCTCTGCTGGTGGCTCAAAAATCTTTAGGACTTAACATATGCCGTTGATGTGTAATAGTGAATTTCATAACTAGTTACTCAGAAAAGCAATAGTGCATGTCAACCCCAAATGAAGAAAAATAAGTTAACTTCCTTAAACAGTAAATAGCACATCCACTCACCTTCCCTTTCCTTCTTTTGCCGCATCATATACCTATAACTGGCAAATTACTGAAGGTCTGATGTGAGACGAACAGATTTTTAACTCTGTTTTTGTAAAATCCACTGCAGGTTTTAGGCACTATATTTTCAAACCCAGGGTCAGATTCTATAGGTTTATGATGTACTTCTCCATAGTTTTGATTATATTCTCCGAGAGTTTCTAGTTTTACCCCAATGAGAAACATTTGGAGTGGTGTGGAGAAATGTAAGTCTAAGTTTAACCCAATTAAATCATTTCACATGATTCTATTGTTCCAAGCTGGTGCATGATTCCATCCAAAGGAAGTTTATTTAGCACATACTCCGAGAAGTCATTGATCACGCGAGCCAGTTCTCAGGGAACAGGAAGACACTGGAGAGTGTCCACGAGCTCGTCAGGAGGACGTGGTGAAGGAGAAGTCAACTGCAGATCAAAGCACAGAGTGATTAGGTACCACAGAAAGGCTTCAGGTTCAGAGAAAAGAACATTTTTGTGTCCCACCGATTTTTAAACTTGACTTTCAATTATTGTTACTATGTAGCTAATGTTTATTGAGCACTTAGCATGCACCAGGCTCTTCACTGAGTATTATTCCATTGATAGCTCTTTGCGGTTCATCGCATTGCTATCCCCATTTTACAGATGAGAACACTGAGGCCCAGAGAGTTCTGTGGCTGCTTGAAGCTGGCCAGGGTATCAGCCGGCCGATCCACGCCTCCCAAGGGCTGTGTCTGATCCATACAGAGGTGGCTTTGTGGCCAAGAGACTTGGGCAAGAAGCACTTGAGAAGTTCATGTTTATCCTCTGGTTTTCCTTATCCTTTTAAGTTGATAATATTTTTTTGAACAGTATCGAGGTGCTCCAGATAACAAGATACATTCAGTCCTGGCGATTTGCTATAGCAACTCCGCCCTATGTAGCAGGGTCAGTCGGGGGCATCTGGACGTCTGGTAATCACATGTAGTTGGCTGCTTTTCTTTGCTGATTTTTCCATTTTGATTAATACAGAGTTTTGAGAATTGAGGTAATTTTTCCATAATGGTACAAACCAAATAAATGTTTCTAAAGTACGTAGATAATGTGAATGTTGTTCAAATCTCTAGATAATTTAAATGTTATGAAAATATCAGTCCCCATCACCTACTTCACCAAGCAGTTACCTTTTATGTGCTATGGCACTGTCGCCTCCTAAACCATGGCCACTGGGTAATGCTCCTGAGTCCACAGATGGCCTTGGATGCCTAATGAACCAGATACCTGTGTCTGCCAGCCCTTTTGTGCACGCTGCCTTCAACATCTGGATTTCTGGTAACGTGCCAATCCTAATGAAGTTGTCTTGTTGTTTTCTAAATACCTTTGGACACCTAAGGGCATAATGACTGAGCTAGGGTGTGTGATAATGATAAAATGTGGCACAGGATGGATTGGCTGAGGCTTGAGTGAAGTTGGACACGACCTGCTGCGATTTCTTCACATACGATCTGCTCCTTTTAGAAAGGATGGGGCCATGGGAGACCGCGGGTCTTTTGGCATTGGCTCCTAAGAATTCTAAGTTTACAAGACAATGTTAATTTGTATTGCATGACTCACGTTGCATAAGAACAAGTTCGTATTCAAGAATCATGCATTCCCAGTTAATTAATCGCCCTTGTAAATGTTGGGGTGGATTATTGGTTAGTCACACACAGTTTTTGTTCCCAGAATGGAGGCAGGTGTGCCACTCTGGTTCACTGTATAATTTTTCATGCCTGAATCGGCCTGGGTGCTTTCTGCTGTTTCCTACACCCTCTTCATGAGGCTCCGTCTAAACACTGCACTGTCCAAGTGTGTTATTATAAAGCGAGATTATCCACAAGTATTTCAAACCTGATTTAGGTAGTGTATCTGCATTTCATGGCTTGAAAAGAACCTAATCCAATTCCCTCTGTCTTACAGATGAGAGAGCAATTGAGAGACTGAGGAAGTCACCGAAAGCCAGAGCTTGTGATAATTCATGAGATCGCTCCTTATGAAAAATGCGGGGGGTCCTGTGGACCAGAAGAAAAGGTCAGATTGATGCTGCTTATCTACATAGTATAAACTCGAAATTACAAGAAGTAAAGTTCCAATTCTTGAGGAAAGTAATTTGCATGCTGTTTGTTGAACAATTAATACAGGCGCAAATGGGTATCTTATCAAACGTTCCTCAACTTCGTGTCCAAAATGATTCAGAAATTTACTTCGAAATTTTAGAATTCATTCAAAAATACCCTCCTATTTATCTTTAAAAATAATTGGTGCATTAAAATTATCCAAAGGCATCTGATGCCACTTCCAACAATAAAATAATTTATCATTATTCCATTTTCAGAGCCGGTAATTTTTCTGCTTTACATACATCCTTAAAAGTGTTTTTTAAGATAGACGACTGAAGCAAAAAGCAGAATCAAATATAGGATTTTTCAGGAGAAAAATATCAAAGACTCGGATCATTTACTTTCTAATATACAGTCAGATATTTATTCCTACAGAAAGATATTTCTGGCACCAATGAGTCTGAACTGCAGTTTGGGTACCTTCTGGTGTTTTCAATTATTTGAAAGAAAAGGCATCATCAAAATAATTTATTAAATGAAATTCAGCTTCATTCTATTCGACCTAAGAAAATGAGTACCGAGCTCCTAGGCCCTGTGAAATGGTGGGAGAATGGTTACCAGGGCACTTGGTCCAGATCAGCACAAGCCAGAGGGACTCTCAGTTCCAAATAGGCTAGGCGTTATTTCTTATTAAAAAAAAATGATTTTTAAAATACATTTTGAAAGTACCTCACTGGTTCCCAAAACATCACTCAAAATGTCAGGTGATCAACTTTCAGGCACCCCACATTAGTTTATGTGATGTTGTTAAAGGAGAGAGCATGGCCTGCAAATCAGAGGGCAGACTGTTATGGGTTGAATTGTGTCCCCCTCCCCCCGCAAAGCTACATAGAACTCTTGACCCCAGTACCCGTAAAAGTGACCTTATTCTGAAATAGGGCCTCTCAGATAAAATCTCGGTAAGATTAAGGTGAGTACTAATCCAATATGGAGGGTGTCCTTATAAAAAGAGGTGAAGAGATATATACACACAAGGGAAAAGCCAGGTCGTGACAGAGGCAGAGACTGAAATGATAAAGTTGCCAGTCAAGGAATGCCAGGGCTTGAAGGTGACCACCAGAAGTAAGGGAGAGGCAAACGAAGATCCTACCAACACTCTCAGAGGGACCGTGGCTCTGCTGACACTTGATTTTAAACTGGCCTCCAGGGTTGTGAGAGAACACATTTCCGTTGCTTTAATCCACCACATTTGTGGTAGTTTGTTACAGTAACCCTAGGAAACTAGTACAGATGCTGATTGTTTTTAGATACAAAATATGGTGGCCATTTTGGAATGCATGGGAAAAAAGACAGAAACTTATAACAATCGCAATATAATTATAAATCTACTTGAAGCTCTTGCATCTCAGAATTCTTAATACTATGACCAATTTTTTTTAAATGTTGCTCTCTTTTTCTGAAATTATTCACTTATTTCTCCATCTATAACCTTCAGATTAATTTTAAACTTCAAAGCATCAAGTTTTCTGATTTGAAATGCTTACATTCACCATGTCACTCTCCTAAAAGGGTTCATCTGTCTACATTCAGTATTTTATGTATGAAACACTCAGTAATGTCCGGTATCTTCTGCAGATATTTGCTAATGTGGATGTCCTATTTTTCCCCCTGAACCAATTTAAAGAGAACTGTGACATCACCATTACATATTGTTATGGGTTGAATTTGTCCCTCATAGGAATATATCGAATAGTGACCCCTAGTACTCCAGAATGTGATCTTATTAGGAAATAGGATGTTTGCATAGGTAATCAAGATAAAATAAGACCATTTAGGTGGACCCTAGCCCAATATAACTTGCATACTTATACGAAGAGAAGACAGGCAGATACTCACAGGAAGGGCACCGTGTGACAATGGAGGCAGACAGAGAGCACGGTGGTAGAATTAGAGCCAACAGACATCGAGGATTGCTGGCAACCACCAGAAGCAAAGAGAAAGGCATGGAGCAGATTCTCCTCTAGAACCTTCTAGAAGACATGGCTCTACCAACCCCTTGATTTCAGACTTCTGGCCTCTAAATCTGTGAGAAAGTATATTTCTGTTAAGACACCCAATTTATGGCAATTTAAATGGCAGCCTTATAAAACTAATATGCATATAAGATATAAGAAGTCTTTGACTGTAACTATTTTATAAGAACTATGAGAAGTAAATTATGAAAGTCCTTGACCTTTCTATTCCCAAAAGCATAATCTTAAGCATTAATTTTCTAAGAGATCCAGAAAATGCCATTTTCGAGTGGTTAGTGCATAAAAAGTTGAACAATAATCATTGACTCATCTGTGCAGTGAAACTGCGAAGAACATGAAAGTTTGGGAATTCTGTGGGCCACAGATGAGAGGGAAGGTTGTATCATTGGTTCTATACGTACATGCAAAAAAGTCGCCAAAATATTCACTAGTTTTCTGCTCATTGTCTCAATAAGACACTTTGAACAATTCATTTAGATAAACCAACTATGAACATGGAAAGCAAAAATACTTTTTCCAAAATAAGTCAATATTATTCTTAAAGAAAAACATTAAATAACTTGTGCCATTGGCCATGTCTCTGTACTGCTGAGCTATTTGCTACAGCCCATGTCTCACCACCAGAGTAAACTCCCTCTTAGAGACTTCTATCCTGGGACTGTGGCCAACATCTCCTGGGCATGCCTCCCTGCCCTCTAGAGTCTGCCTTTTTGGTTCAAGGCATAGATGACTTGTCATTTGAATAGTCCATCTGAGGACACCCAAAGAATTCTGAATTCAGGACATTTTTCCAAGTTACTAGAGTCTTCCCATTCATTTAAAAAAAAAAAAAAATGTGACTACACTTAGTGCTTCCTTCAGGTTGTAAGTTCAATTAAGGAGAATGAATGGGATATTTGTGTTTTACCTCCAGTGCTCGGGACTGCCCTGGACACGTGGATGATGGTGACATCAGAGGTTGATGAAATGAACATACCCATAGGAGCATCTACAAGTCAGTGAGGAGATGCTGGAAGGTTTTTTAAAAGGGTATTTTTCTTTCTTTTTTCTCTTCCTTCTTTCCCTTCCTTCTCTTCCTTTCCTCCCTCCCTCCCTCCTTCCCTCCCTCCTTCCCTCCCTCCCTTCCTTCCTCTCTCCCTTCCTTCTTTCCTTCCTTCCTTCCTTCCTCCCTTCCTTCCTTCCTTCCTCCCTTCCTCCCTCCCTCCCTCCCTCCCTCCCTCCTCCCTTTCTTCCTTCCCTAATTCCTTGCTTTCTCTTTCAATCACCATGGCTACAGTATTTACTGAACACCAAAGATTAGCATTATTGACTGAATTTTGGTCTATTGACTTAAAAAAAAAAAACAACTTGGTTAAGGGTACTTTCTCAATTCTGCACAGAAAATTTGATCATGATTTGTATATTAAAAACTAGCAGAGACTTGTGTCAACAAACTTGGATAAACTTAGAAGCATCCCCAAACTTCTCATTTACATGGATTATAACAAAGTGAAAACCTGTGCCTATTTTATAAATGAAATCAGGAAGACATTGGGCAATACAAAACAACGATATTTTATTATTGTTTTCTCAATAAAGATACTTATTAATTTACTGTTAATTTGTTTTTATTGTTTTTTTCCTACATGGAAGGGTGTGTTATTAAAAAAAAAAGCATTGAGAATGACATTCAGTGCTCAGAATATAGGCACAAATTGGCCATTATTTGTCAGAAGAAGCAGTCATTGGCTCTTTCCTAGTCTTTCAAAAAACTTTAATATTTTGGTTTTGCTACATCAAGTGTAAGGAAATTACCTTAAGAAGCTGTCCTAACAAGACAAAATAATGTATCTTTATAAATAGAAAAACACGTATCCTAAATCTTAAAATGTGTCAAGAGGAAGATAGTCATTGAAGAATGAATAGTGCTCCATGAAGAGGATTAAAAATGGGGGTGAAAGAAAATTCTTTCTCTGTTTTTCTTTTAAATTCATTTCTTTTTAAAGTGTGTTAGCATTTTAGGTGCACACTTGCTCTCTCTCTCCTCTCTCTCACTCTTTGATATTTTGTTTTCATTCTGTGACCCTTTTAGGTATGCTATCAACATCTGAGTCATGTGTGCCAAAAACAAAACATCGTAAAAATTCCCCCCAAAATTTATATGACTTGAGCATAATAACCTTTGAAAGATAACAGTGATTAAAAACTACTATGTTTATATGTACACCAACAGTTAAGGTCAATATGAGGACAAAGGAGAGAAAGAAAAAACATGGAAGATGACCCAGAAGCACTTTGGAAAGCTGACAAATCAATAAGTCAGCAGGTTGTTTAGAAGTGAGATGAAAAGAGGCTTTACCTGTTTGGAACTTTGATTGCTTGGTGATGATTGTGCATCAAGAGAAGGGAGACCAAGGAGCTGGGTATCAGCTCAGTGCAAGAAGGTGCTGGAATGGACCAGTGAGGTTGGCCGTGGAGGAGAATGTTAGAGTTTCGTACGCTTCCTGACTTCCATGGCCTTACATTAGCGTGAAATTGATGAATGTGGTACAGACTGTGCCCCAGAATATAAGGGTGCAAAAGGTCCAGAGGATATGAACTCAGCTTGAGTTACTAAGCCTGCAGAGGTCCTGTTCAAAGGGATTCAGTGTGGGCTTAAGCAACTCCACTGTTACTGGAGGTAAACTTGATACCAAGACAAGAGCATAGGATTTATGCTTTAAGGAAAGGGAGAAGGAGAAAGAAAGACAATCATCTTTATTAAGTGACTTCTGTGTACGTGGCAGACATTTACGCTAGGCACTCTGGATTTATAAGTTACTCACCTTTCAAAACAAAGTTGGTATGTTTTCTTTGCAGGTGAAGGTACCGAGGCTTCATGAGGAGAAGGAATTTCCTGAAAGCCGTACAACAGTCCAAGTGGATAAAGCTCCTGAGTCATTTGTTCTGCTGGACCTTTCTTAACTTTTCTTGTTTTCACTTCCTCTCCCATGGCATGTGACAGATGACCGTCAGTGTCTGTGTGTGGCGGTCTCGTACGAGTACCTGGAAGTTAGGCGGAAACCCTACTTGGAACCCCACCTCTTTCATGTCTACTCAAGGAAGCATATTTGAACCTATATAGGAAATGCCATTTCAGAGAGGTCATCTTGATCGTGTTCTAACAAAAATGCCAGCTACCATTTTTTTTTGAGTTCTTACTCCGGCCCAGGCAAGTAACTCTCTTGTAAGTAGTTCTCTCTTTTAATCTTCACATCAGGCCAATAATGGACCAAAACTAGGCTTAGAAGCTAAAAAGAGGCAAAAGTGAATTTTAAATCCATATTACTAATTCCAGAGTCCCACTCTTCACCATTGTTCAATACTGCAGAATATATATATCAATATATATGATATATATTGATATATAAAATAACAGTGGCCAGGCACTTCCTATATATGTAATAAATATTTGCTACATACATGAAAAAATAAGTGAAAAAATCACACAAAATATAAACCACTCTCAACCTTTG
This sequence comes from Potos flavus, assembly GCA_028534135.1. Lineage (NCBI taxonomy): Eukaryota > Metazoa > Chordata > Mammalia > Carnivora > Procyonidae > Potos > Potos flavus. Next base: position 11,406 of record JAPYYM010000598.1, read on the forward strand.
ATACCGTAACTGTTACTATTAATACAATATTTGCAGAAGTTCTCATAACTAACGCCAATGCACATTTGTGTCCCAAAACTAGAGGTGAGAAATATTCCCTTGGTCGGTTTGCCTTCTTTCTAGAGTAAGTGCCTGTAATTTTCTGGCAGAGAAGAAGAAAGCTGGGGCCCAAGACAGCAGCTGAGACGGTGTCACTGGGAATTACTGTCTTACTCACACAGGTTATGTTTAAGAACCTGTACATTTCTGGCTAGGCTTCAAAGCAGTGGCACAAATGTAATGTGGTTCTTTGCTCTGAGAAAACTTATTTTCCAGGATGAGAGAGGAGGACAAATAAGCAAAAGGTTCTACTGTGTTTTATCAAGGGTTCTTTTTTTAACAATTAAATTAAATTTAAATTTAATTAACATATAGTGTATTATTAGTTTCAGAGGTAGAGTTCAGTGATTCATCAGTTTTATAGACTGCCCAGTGGTCATTACATCACACACCCTCCTAATGCCCATCACCCAGTTACCCCAGCCCTCCATCCCCCTCCCCTCCTGCAACCCTCTGTTTGTTTCTACTGTGTTTTATCAAAGGTTCTTAAGAGAGGGTCCCGTGCCACCTCAGGAGAGGCAGTGCAGTGACACAAAGTAGCGATTAGAACAGGGATCGAGGTGAAAACTTGACTTACCAAGAAGATAGCCAGGTACAGCAAATAAAAATTAAACGATGCCGAGTAAAATTTGAATGTCACAAAAACCAACAAGGTTTTTTAGTATAGGTATATCCCAAACATAACATGAGACATACTTAACCTTAAAAATAACCATCGTTTATCTGAAGCGTAAATTTAACTGGCATCCCATGCTGTATGTATCAACCCTACTTCTGGTAAACTAGAAGCCAGTTAAATTGATTTATAGGACTGATAGCGATTTCCATATCTAATTTATACTCTGAGCTCCTCACATTTATTAGTTTTTTTAAATGACTGGGTGCACTATTATGTCTGGTACAAGTTTGTAGATGTATGGAGAGAAGCCTGTATATTCTCAGTTGAGAAGTCTTGCTTGAGATACTGAAAATAATCCTAAAACTTTTCCTCAGCCAAAAGCAAAAGATCAATTTTACCAAGATAATATTTGTATATCATCACTTAAATGAAGCACTGGGGGAAGTTACAACCCAGTGAATTCCAAATCCCTTTCCAGCCCAGAGACTGATACAGTGAAACGAAAAAGCAGTTGGAGGCACACATTTCTTACTCACCTTTGAGAATATTGCCCCAATGCTTCTTTGAATAGACTTAGCTACATAATTTTCTCTCTGAAGTTTTATATTGCCTCATGTTTCACTAAGCCTTCTTTTATAGACGAATAATTAAGGAGGTAATAATGCTTAAGTGACTTGTCTGAGATCACACCTTGAGTCACCGGCTGAGCGAAGAACAGAACTCACGGTTTTGAGTTTTCCATTCCTGCCCGCCTCCTAGGGCCCTGCCATCTGGTTTCCCCGAGCTTTCAAATGCACACACCTGACAACCGAAGACACCGGCGTCACCCATGATTGAAGAGACTGAGCTGTGAATGCTGTAGGTGGGATGTAAATCCGCTCTGAGTTTAAGCATCACACTGGACCACAATGTACCCCGCAACCTCCTTGGGGACTCAGTTGCCCCGGAAAGACACAAATTCCCTTATCTGTGAGAGAGAACACCAATGCCTAGAGTCCAAATTAAAGAAAAAGGAGCTGGCATTTCTGTAATACTCTACTCGAAGATAAATGTTTACTTGGAAAATTGACCTTTTTAGTATCCACTTGTCTATAAACCCTACTTTAAAGAGAAACTCTAAGTTGGATGGGCTAATAGGAGTGAACTTTAAAAGTAAACACATGCTTTTATGTGGTTTTCAGTTTCCTTGCTGAGTCAGTCCTTTTCCCTCGCCCCAGAGCTTGTGTGGGTGACACACGTGATAATACCAAGCGTGTGCAAATCGGGATACCTCTCTTTTAAATGCGTGTGCCCTCATTTTCTTCCCCAGGAAATGATTGCACAATACTGCCAATAGTTACTTTGAAGTAATTTTAGAAGAACAGTTTCTGGCATCTTGTTCTACGCAGCTACCTCCAATGTACAATTTGCTCATCTTTTTTCTTCTCCTGTAGTTGTTCCCAAATGTACTTGTCTCTTTCATAGCTTCCAAAGAGAATCCTGTCCAGGCCATGGGGAGAGATCACCTATCTATTTTACTCATCTCCACGTGGGATCACTCATGTCAAGGGAACGAACTAGCCACTGTTTTAAAAGCCTCCCTCTGGCTTTTGTCTCCCAAGATCACACACAATAACTTTGTAGGAGTCAGTCTGCAGTGAGCTAGCCATGGGAAGGGACAGGCAGGTGCTAGTGTTAATTAAAAGAAAAAGGAAATAAAACAGTAGAGCGTGTTCCTTTCCAAACGTCACATAGATTTTTCTCTGCATTTATTGGCTTTTCTAATACACTATGAAAAAAGATGTATAAAAGGTTTAACATCGGGAAAAAAAAGGTCCTATGGTTGCTGCCAAAGTATGAACTGATGTTTGTAAAGTACATTGAACTGTGGAGGGTATCTGGAGAGAGTAGAAGTAATGCCCACATGGATGAAAGCCTTCTGGGCCAAATGCTTCTAGAAGATTCCCAATGACAGTAAGGAACAGAGACCTTGCCCATGGACAAGACCTTAAATATTCAGTCCCAGCCAGACTTCCTTAATTCTCTTTCCCTTCCTGGAGTCATCAGGTTGAGACTCCAGCCCAGAGTAGATATGGTCTCCACAAGCAGGAGGGTAATAGCAAAACCATCAGCCAAGGTGAAGTTGGCCATGTCTGGAAGCAGTAGCTTCTGCCCCCAGTCAGGACAAGGGAAAGTAATCTAATCAAGGGAAAAGGATCTTCTCTGGACTTTATGTCCTGTATTCACAGGTAAATCAATCAGACTGGTCAGTGCTAAGAACACAAGCCATCTGAGTCCTCAGGAACTTTTCTACACCCTTCGGTGCTCATATTTTATTGCTTTTCTTTAGGACCTCATAGGAAAGCAGGTGACTTAGGCACCTGGGGGCACTTTAA
>JAPYYM010000599.1:0-14496 GCA_028534135.1 Potos flavus
TTGAGGAGGGTGTGTGCTGTGGTAAGTGCTGTGAAATGTGTAAACCTAAGGATCCACAGACATGTACCCTGGGGCAAATAATACATTATGCTTTAATTAAAAAAATAAATAAATTATTAAAAAAAAAAAAAAAAAAACATGGACTATCTCTCCACTTATTTGTTCTTTTGTTTAACTTATCAGAGTTTTTCAGTGCTCCTCATATAGATATTTTACATAGTTTTAGATTCTTATCTAAGTATTTTATTTTTTGATAACATAAATTAGATTGTATTTTTAGTGTCAAATTTCACTTGCTCAGTGCTTTTATAAGGAAAGTGAATGACTTTTGTATATTAACCTTATATCTTGCCACCTTGCTATAATTATTGTTTTCGGTATGTTTTCTTAAAAAATTCTTTTGGATTTTCTGCATGGATGATCAGGTCATCTTTGAACAAAGATACTATAAATTTTTTATACATTGTTGGATTTGACTAATACTTTGTTGAGGACTTTTGCATCTATGTTCATCAGAGCTATTAGTCTATAGTTTTTTCTCTTGTGAGGTCTTTGATTTTGGGATTAGAGCCTTATAAATTGTGTTAGTATTTCATCAGCTTCTATTGTCTGAAAGATACTTTAAAGAATTAATTTCTTCCTTAAAAGTTTGGGAGAATTTACTGGTGAATCCATCTGGGCCCAGTGCTTTCTATCTTGGCAGATTATTAATTATTGATTCAAATTTCTGTAATGGCTTCAGATAGGCCTAATCACATTGTCTATTCTTGTGTGAGTTTTGGCAGATCATGTATTTCAAGGAATTGGTTCATTTTATCTAAATTATCAAATTTGTTGTCAGAGTTCTTCACAGCACTCTTTTATTACTCTTTTAATGTCAGTGACATCTGTAGTGATATCCCCAATGTTTAATATTAGTAGTTTGTGTCTTTTTTCTTAGTTAGCCTGGATAGAGTATTATCAATTTTATCTTTTCGATTTGTTTTCAGTGATTTTTCTCTCTTGATTTCTTGTTTTCAATTTCATTGATATCTTCTCTAACTTATTTCCTTTCTTGTGCTTATATTGGATTTACTTTTTTTTTTTTTTGGTACTTTATTTTTATTTTTAAAAAAAATATTTTATTTATTTATTTGACAGAAAGAGAGATCACAAGTAGGCAGAGAGGCAGGCAGAGGAAGAGGGGGAAGCAGGCTCCCTGCTGAACAGAGGGCCTGACGTGGGGCTCGATCCCAGGACCCTGAGATCATGACCTGAGCTGAAGGCAGAGGCTTAACCCACTGAGCAACACAGGCACCCCTTTATTTGGTAGTTTAAAATGAAAGTTTAGATGATTGATTTTAGATGTTGTCCTTTTCTAATATATCATTCATTGTATGTTATGAACTTTCCTATAAGCACTGTTTTCAGTGCATCTTACAAATTTTGGTAAGTTGTACTTTTACTTTCATATAGCTGAAATACCTTTTAATTTCTCATGAGATTTCTTCCTGGACTTGTGTTACTTAGAAACATGTTGTTTAATCTCCACATAATTTGGAATTTTGCGGCTATCTTTGTTATTGATTTCTACTTTAATTCCACTGTGTTCTGAGAGCATATTTTGTATGATTTTTATTCTTTAAAATTTGTTAAGGTGTGTTTTATGCCCAGAATATGATCTTGTTGAATGTTCTATGTGAGCTTGAGAATGAAGTGTATATTCAACTAGACAGGAATTCCTATGATGAGAAGCTCTCTTTAGAAAATACAAATTTGGGGAGCTCCAGTAGTGCAATCAGTTAGTGAACAATCCTTATACAGAAAATATCAGATTTGAAACTCAGATTACAGTGTTACAGAGATGCAGTGATACAAATGGTTAGTTAAGTTTTCTGGTCCAAAAACAAACAAACAAACAACAACCAAACCAGCTTATTAATTTAATCCTTGTGGTAAAAATACTTATGGTATATTGTCCCTCTCAGTTGTTCCAAATTTTTAAGATTTGCCAACTCTTGCCTCTACTTACATTACTCTCCACTTCTCTTCTCTCTGTTCCCCCATTTAAGGTCATCTGGTGCGAGAACTTCCTTTCTTCATTTTTCTCAAGTCAAACACTATGTTCATGAATTTCTTCTCTTTTTTTTTTTTTTCGTTTTCACTTACAAAATCATTTTATCTTTCTTCCACATTGTTTCATAAATTAATGTCTTCTTTTTTATTATTGCCATTATCTGATTTCATGACTTTTTGCTGTAAGCCCTGATAAATCTAGGCTCATAATAAGACTGAAAGACTTGAATCACTGAAAAGATTGGGAGCTGGTTCCCAGACGTATCTTGAAATAAAAACATTATAAACTGTAAGTGTAAGATGTTCAACATAATGACAGCTTCAGACCTTTTTAAATACAACATTTTCCAAGAGAGGTTCTGGGTGTAATGTCTGTGCTCTTTTTAAGTTGTTCTGAACAAAGTTCATTGGGGAAAAAGGGCACAAAATATAGTTCTGGATTCTTGGGGTCTGCTACATAGTTGCCCCAAGTGATACGGCAAGAGATGTTTGCTTTTTGCTCTAAGCTTTATTTTTTTTTTTTAAGACATACATTCCATGTACTGCATTATCACCAGATTACTTTGAACCCACAAATACCTCTAAATTTCTGACCCCAATCCTTATATTTTCTTTCTCCCCCTACTTCCCAGTTTCTAATTTTTTATTAAAAGTTATGTAGTATAGAAGAGCTTATAATAATAACCCCCCCAACATTTCTTGCCCCTTTCCTACATTTTCTTTGGCCTGCTTCACATAGGCAATCATTTTTACTTGTTTGTCTCTAGGCTTTCTAATCAGTACACATAATATATACTACCTTTAGATATTGTCTATTAACGTTCCACAACGATCCATGGAAACTGCTTAATCCCATAACAGTTTTTATACTCTTGAATTTTGTCTCATGTCTTCTTTTTCTATTTTGTAAAACTTTGTATACATTTTTATTTCAAAAATTTTAAAATATTCTATTTCTAGATTTGGGGAGGGTAAGGATTCCCCTGTTTGATATGTTTGATAATTGTCCTTCTTCATGGTTTGTTCTTATGGTTTGATTTTTGTTTTCATCGCAAGCTTAATGTGTGGAAATTTTTTTCTCTGGGAATCTTGTATACCTCAGGCTATAGAAGAATCTCAACAGACTGGTTTTGTATTTACCTGGGTTCTTAATTGGCTCTGAACCTAGTTTCTTAAAAATTCAGTTGGGGTTCTTGCCCCACTCTGTTGGTATAAATCTGAACCTTTTATACAAGCATGGAGTCATCTTGGGTTTCTAGCTTCTTGCTGATAACACTTTTTTCTACCTGGAGCATTGGCAGATGACAAGCTGCTGTACTGTTTCCTGCTTAGCAAGGTGGAGTTTATACGGCACATTGGTTGTATTTTGTTTCATGAAGAGGACACTTCTCTGAGGCTCTCAGCTTAACCAAACGTGTTTTGCTCCAAAATATACAGCCCTGAGGCCCCATCTCCAATGTCCAGAGGGTCATTAAAAATTCATCCACCAGTGTCTAATATATACATCTGAGTCCTGTACTTGTTTGGACTCCAGTTATTTAGGCTTTTTCTTATAATGCTGACATTGAGCTATATCTTCATTTCTGGCACCTCTAGATTTCTCGTCTTTACTTTCCGAGAATGATTCTGATTAAAAAAAATGTTTTATACATTCCAATTCCATGTAATTCCATGTAATTCAAGTAAGATGGTGTTTTTGCTCATTAACTTCCAAATGTTGACTGAAAACCCCAATTTAATTTTTCCTTAGTCTTAAAATTTTAAATCAAAGTCAAAATCATAGCTAAAAAAAAAAATCAAATAACATCCAAGGCTAATAAATTATAGGGATCAGATAATAAATGGAATTCTAAAGTCCACTGAGTCTGAAGACCCACCTGGTGACCATTTCCCCAGTACTTAAATGTAAAAATTGAGATTGACATTCCTAACAGTTGGCTGAACCTCCATATTGTATTTTACTCTGAGGAGAAAGATATATCATAGTGGGGAAGACAAAGAGAAAGTCTCTAAAACTACTATCTCCCCATTCCACCACCTCCAGAGACAAGGTGGTAAATCAGTAGCTATATCATATCCTAGGGTGGAGAGATGGTAGAGATAGATTAATAGTATCTTAAAAATCTGAAGAAGGACTTGGAAAACTATAGACCTTGGACAAAATCTGATGCATGACCAGCTTTTGTACATCCTGCAAGCTAATAATGGTTTTCACGTTTTCAAAGGATTGTAAAAAAACAAATAAATAAATGTGCCCCAGAGACTATATGTGGTCTGCCGTCTAAAATATTTACAATCTGAGTCTTCACAGAAAAAGCTTTTTGCCTCCTTGTCTAAAGGATGTAGGGGTGGTAGTCCCATTACATTTATTTAATTCACCTGTTTAGCCCCTGAAGAAAATAAATGGATCTTACAGGTTGATAGCAGACTGCAGCGAGATCAACTAAGTTTTATTCTTGATCTAAGTCTTCATGTCAGATATAACTGATGTCCTTGCTATAGCTGATTAGTATGACATCAGATAAAAGTATGCAGCTTTGATCTGGGTAAACACATGTTATTTTATTTGCTAAATTACAATCAAAATAGTTTGTATTTACATAGAATGAACAATAATATACATTTACACTTTTCCTCAGGGCTATCTTCTGCTTTCTGTCATAATAGAGTCCAAACATATTTGGAGCATCTTGGCATCCTGAAGATCTATTCATTACACTGGGGACTTTGTTTATTAGTGAGATGAGTGAAAGGCAGTCACATTGGAAACCTTGATGAGATACTCTGGATACAGAAAGTGGAGATAAACATTGCAAAGTTTTAGGGACCATCTATATTTGAAAAAACATTTAAAGATCTCAGGTGAGGTGTGGTCATGCCAGAATATCCTCGCTGAAATGAAAGACAAATGAGTGCATTTTTCTCCTTCTACCATAAAGAAGGAAACACTAACTCTGTGGGGTAATAAGCAAACTGTGTGAGCAGTTAGCCCAGACGTCATCCATCATGGTTATACCAGGACACCTTCTTCAGCTTGTGCCTATGACTGTATGGGGAGTCCTGTATGACCAGCTGACACAGGAGTAAAAAGCCTCAGCTCAATTTTACAGATGGGCTGGCTTGGTATGTAGGTACAAGCTGAAAATGGAAGGCAGCTGCACCAAGGCCTTAGAGGTGGTCTTGAAAGACAGTGGTAAGGAAAAATCCTCCTGGTGAACCATTTGTGGGTAAAAAGAAATGGTTGGAGATTAGAAGATATATAGGTCTCTAGAGATCTGAAAGGGGTAAAAAGGACCAAGGAGATCTGGGGTAAAGGCATGTAGATTAACACATCGTAATGGGCACAAAGTGTGTAGATCATAGTTTATGTTATATCCACCAGAGAACATCCTTCTTGGAAAAAACAGTAAACAACAAAGTAGACAAAATCACCAGGCTGATTGATGTTTCCCAGCCTCTGCCACTGGCCACTCTAGTGCTGGTATGGAGGACTCATGGGAGAAGTGTTTGAGATGGCAGATATGGAGGCTACACATAGGTGGACCACCATGTATCACCAGTTCCTAAGGCTAATCTAGCTGCTGCCATTGCCAAATGTCCAACTTGCCAGAAATAGACTGTCCTCAACTCCCAACATGGCAGCATTCCTGTGGAGACCAACTGACCATTGATGACAAATAGACCACAATGGAAAGGTTAGTGATTTGTTCTCACAGGAATAAACACACATTCAGGTATGGATTTATATTTCCTGCACCATTAACTAAAGACTTAGAGTACTTGGATCCATCAGCATGAGATCCCACATAACACTGCACTGGACCAGAGAGCCCACTTTATAAAAAAGCAGGTGTGAAAGTGGACTCATGACCATGAGATGCACTCATTACATCACATATCACACCACCCAGAAGCTGCCAGCATTTTAGAGGTTTGGAATGGTTTGCTCAAAACACAGTTGGAACACCAGCTTAGAGGCATACTATGTGGGGAAGGGAGCAACATCCTCCAGGATGCCAACATACACATTGCTATATGTATAAGAATTAAGAAAAGATTTTATTTGAATGCATAACTTTAGTCTATATTCCTTTCCTTTTCTTGATTTTGGGTAAAATTTGAGATTAACTTAATAGTATACCTTATAGGAAAGCATAGAGCTATGCCAAAATAACTATAAGTGGAACAGGCACAGCCTATAAATCCATCCATTCATTGGGAATCTATTTTCTATTTTGATTTGATTCATAAAAAAAAAAAAAAGTTGGAAAAGAACCTAACCCTGAACTATATAGCTGTGGACTACATAATTATTTAATCAACCTACGACTCTTGCCAATTCAATGGTACCTCATAGGGTTTGAAATGTGTCTATGGATTCCTGGTTTCCTTAAAGTCTCTGTTGCTTCCCCAGCCTTTGGAGAGTTTGCAAATGACATGTTATTGACTCAGGCTAATGGTCTAAATCTGTCTACTGTGAAATTTACTAGCTGGATCAAAAACAGTAAAGGTGTTTTGTGTTAAGACTTAAAGTTTTGTTTGGAAATAATACATCTTTTCTTTTGGAAATAATAAAACTTTTCTTTTACTACTTGTTAAGGCTGAGTTGAAAATACATTTTACTTTTGCCAAATTCTCCCTAAAGAAAGGTAAGCTCTTCATTCACTAATTTTATGACTTCTGATTAAAGTCAACTTTCTGTCAGAAATTTCCTCTCTGTAAAATGCATCTTGTATCCAGCTTTCACATTGGCAAAATCACTTATTCTATATAACCACTCTTTAAAATGTTTCTGTGTCACTTCAGGTTGAAATCCCCAGTTTTACCATGGGAAGAGACTTGCTTTCCAAAGGTCCAATCTCCCTTCAGGATTATACACTCTATGCTTTTTTGATATGTACAAAGTGTTCCCATACACTAGCAGCTACCTGTGTATAGTAGAATTAATGAATTAGTGCAATTATTCAGAACATTTACAGTAAATATTAGGAAAAAGCTTAAACATTTTTGCTTGAATACCTACAGTGATTTCCTTGACTGACCAAACCCAGAGGAAGGTTGCACAATTTTTCACAGTACAGAAGCAAAAATTCTAGTATTAAAGATTGAGGTGTTTAAAGATAGGCATAACTGAAAGTTAGTTAGTAGGAGACTAGAATGTACCCAGATCTGGGTGCAGTCCCCTTCAGATACGAGCTAGTCCTCCTGACTTCTTCATTTCTTTTCTGAAGGCCCTGAAGAATCATCCTGTTTTTTTAATCTCTCTTTTTGGCACAGCCCTATCTACTTCTTGGAATTCTGTTCCCTCATATCCTGACTGATGGTTTCTGTAGTTCCCTTTTCTTACTTTTGCCAAAGAGATACAAATAAATCTTCCAATTTTCAGTGTGACACTGATAATTATCTATGTGGTCTTACAGGAGATGCGTAACCTTTTGGAAGTTCAAACATTCACAGTTAATTAAATAAAGAAAATGACTACTTCATAATGTTATGAATATCAAATGAGATGCCTTGCATAGCAATTTTATTAGGTATGTAGTAAGCAGTTCTCTCCAACTTTTCTGCCTCATTTTGTTCCTATACACAATCTGAAACATACAAGATTAAAAAAATGGTCAATAATATTTTATATTGGTATGACAATTGATAATTTACAAAAATATTTCCTTATGTCTCATCTTATTTGTTGTTCCCACACTGCTTTGAGATAGGTAAGATAATTATTTATTGTTGCTACTTTCAGATAAGGAAATTGAAGCCCAGCGACATTAAGAGAAGTGTCCAGATTCATAATCCTTTTCACAGAGTAGAAATGAGAGGAAGGTATGATAGTTATTATGGTGTTTAGTAGGGACAGCACTACCTGGGTTTTACTATTGGACACCAAAGTGTAAACTCTGGGAACAATGTTCCTAAATATTGATGGATTAAGTGAGGGAAACAATCCAAAACCAGATTGCACACTAAAGGCTGGACAAATTTAGGCAACACAAGCAAGTGAAGAAATCATAGCTGGAAGAATTCTTCAGGAAAAGCTTAGGTTCCATGTGGACAGGATGTATTCAGAAATGAACAGACAATGTTGAATGGAAAGACCATCAGAATGTTTCCACTGGAAGTAATTACTTTTTTCTAACAAATTAGCTCAAGTTGGTTATATGTGTAGGTCCTGCCTAAATCTGTTTTTCTGATTAACATCAAAATCAACTAAAAAGACATTTAATGCATATGCATACATGGAAAACCATTTGGGACTTTTATGAATGATACACCATGAATGTATAAGATTAACTTATTCTCTGCCATATATTTGACAGATCATTCTTGTATACATGGACTGTATCAATCACCCTGCTTGGTACAGGGGCTATGACCCGCAAACATTGTCATGAAACTTAAATGAGTGGAAAAGATGTTTATAGCTTAATAATAGGAAAAAAATCCTATACAAAACATAGAAAATTTTTCTTAAATGAAAAATAGAAAGAAGAAACTATAAATATGGCTGGTTTAATTAGAATTCCCTTGTATTGAAGGTCATTAAATTGGCATTATGTACCTTATTTTTTCTAAAAGTAATAGCAAATGGAAACAAATTTATTATTTTTTGCAATAGTTTTATTTGCATAAACTATTTTTGTTTTAATATTTCGACTGGATATATTTAATGTGAAGTATACATTATTAATTCTTCTCCACTAATATTAGCTTGCCTATAGTGCTGAACAAGATGAATGCAAATATTCTAATTGCAATGTATTAATATTGCAATACACTAGTACACTAATTTTGAGTTTTATAAGCAAATGTTTGTTGCATGATAGAGAACACTTTTTTCCTTGCTTTCACTAAGTACCCAATAGGTTTCTTAATTTTAAAAATTTTATAATAATGTTATGTGATAGGAAATATTTCTATTATCAACTTGTTATAGGATAAAAGCCATAGAGAAGTTAATTTGTTCGATCAAAGTCACAGAGCTAAAAACTTTTTCAATAACTGTATGAGTGCATTTCCAAGTTCAGTTATTCCATTATTTCACTCTTCATTTATTTCAATAAGAAGTTTTACTTTACTAAAATGTGGTATGCTGATGTAATCATATCAAACCCATGGATTTTTAATTTAAAATTATTATAAGCTTGTACATGACTGCAGGGAATTCATTTGATAACTATTCAGAAACTATTATGTACTAGACATTTTTATACTTTGGAAATTTGAAAAATAAAATATAAGACTACCTGGCTATTACTCTTTCCAGCAGATAATCTGATCTAAATCATCTGTTCAATCGAATCTGCATACATAATTTCCAAATTTTCTATATTTTATTAAATGGAATTAGCTGCAAATTAAAATTTTAAGTTATTATAAAATAAACCTAGGAGTATACATTACAAAAAACCCCAGTTATTTAAAGTAATAAATAATCAAGTAATTTCATGGGAAGGGCCATTTTGAAAAATAATTTTTTTCATTATTACCATTCTAGTTGCAACTAAAATTATTAAGCTAAAATAGTTGAGTTTTATTTTAATTAGGTTAAACATTTGTTTCCAATTATGTTTGATTATAATAAATATTCTTAGCGGGCCTGTTCTTTCTTATGAATTAAGCTCCAATTGGCTTCAGGTCAAATTTTCAAAAGAATCTGAATTAGTTGATGCTACATCTATGTGTATGTATGCCTGTGCACCAAGTAAATTCTAAATTATTTTTTCTTTAAGAATTAAAAACATAAGTATGGAATCAGTGGGATCAATTGCTGGTCACTTTACTTCACAAAGACCTAGGTAGATTTAATCTAAGTGTTTTATAGCCTGTAATTCTGTCTTTGTTCTATTCCAAACAAACCTGATTGAGTAGGGGCAGTATAGAGGGAGTCAAGAAAATAGTATTCCTGGATGCATGTTTCATAGTTGGAATCTTTGAGCAAAATAGAGATTTTTATGTACAGATGAGCACATTATTCGAGGTACATTTTGACAGATGGAAAGGGAGGAATTTTAGAGTTTTTGGTAAATGGGGCCAGATTTAATCAAATTTAAGAGTCTTGGTAAGAGTCTCTAGATGGGAAATAATAGGAAATATGTACTCTAGCTTTATTTCCTATAGACTGCAACATGTTAGAATCAGAAGGGACTTTGGTGTACTTTCAGTCTAACTCTCTAGATAGAAGAAAACAGAAGTCCAAAGGCCATAATGGCTTGTTTAAAGTAACTTTGATGATCGAGGAGCCACCTATACATGACCTGATGATCTCTCAAAATTTCTTTCCATTACTGGGCTTCCTTGGAGGGTAATTCAAATCATTAAGGGCCTTCAAATACATGTCTTTCTTTTCCTTTGAATATGGCAACTATAAATTAATTTTTCGAATCAGTAATACAGAGTGTTATATAATACAATTCTTTATAAGCCAGTTAGATAGTCATCTAGAGGAGATAGGCAGAAACGAAAGATCTGATTGCTAATGAATGAGAGGCAAAGAAGATTACATAATGTGCATGGCGTATATAAACTACAAAATTTATAATATTGACTTTGATTCATATCAAAGAACACAAAATATGTTCAGTACATCCTGTTAAATAAGTTGAGAAAGTATAATACATTTTATAATAGTGATTTTTAAAAAATTAAATATTGGCCCTTAAAGTTATAGACCTTAGATTTTTGGAAAACACATTTATATTGAGTACTTAAATCCTCAGGAATGTTAGAGAAATTAATTATTTAGATTGGAAATAAGTGGAAATTTACATTTAAAAGGAAAATGCAATTACTTTATATGTATCCAATAGTTTTATTCCAAATTCGGGGCTTTTTTGCAAGTTAAATGAGGTAAAGCATTTGAAGGTGTTGGTAGGAAACAGTTAACACGGGTAAAATGGCAATGAATTCCATTTTGTGTTTAATGTATGTCCAAATTTTGTTTCAGAAAATAGGTTATCTTTAATCAGCTGTAGTTCAACTTTATTCAATATACTGCCACTTAGAAGAGAGATAGCAAATATTTTGGTTACCTCTGTCATTTTCAAGTGACTGGTAAGGACTTATTATTCTGTATACTATTCATTATGGAAGATTTTGAGGCTGGATCTAGATTTGGTGAGGGAAAAGAGTTGTGAATGATTAGTCATGTGTGAAAAAAAAAGCATGGAAAAGGGAGAATATTTGTGCCATTTATTTGCAATCTCTGGCTTAGTTCAGCCATAAACTACGTCCTTTCTCTGTAATTCCAATTTTCATGTTACTACAATTAATCAGTTCTTGTGCCTGAACTCTAGTGAACTTTAGTATTATTCTATTCTATAGCGGGAAAAATAGATTGGATTTGAACCTTATCTTCCCTAAGGACTAAGATTAACATGATCAAGTTACTGAACTTCCATGTCTCAGTTTAATCATTTATTAAATAGGCAGAATACCACTTTTCTATAGATTTGGGTGAAGTAAATTAGAAATTTTAAGTAAAAATGCAGTACTTTAAGTTACTTAACTTCCTCAGTCAGTGCCTATGCGAGCTTAAGAAATATAATGACATTTTGATATTGGTTTTAAATGGAATTTTCTTGGGAAAATAAATCTGTTACCCAATACTTCATACATTCTAAAGAATATACACATGAGGTTTAAATATGGGCGCATCCCTTCACCTACAATAATGTAGACAACAGAGGAATATCTCCTTAATTAGTATAAGACACTTATGTGACTTTCCAAAATTGATGTGCCAAGATAATTTATCTAGTCACTCATTAAGAAAACACCTTGAAAGAAAAAAATTATAGATATACAGTTTAAATCAGTTAAAAGAAAATTAAGTATATAATATATAGTCTTATAAAATTATAGATTTTAGCAATTTCATTTACTATGAACTTAAGCCAAGCTTATGCAGAGCTGAGTGTTGTCTCACACATAGCTTTCTCTTTTGCTGACCACAAACATGAGTTTTATTTTCAGAACTGCAGCCTGTCCTAGCTTGCCCTCTACCGGTTAATGTTTTTGGTGCACCAACGTTTAGGTCCTAAGAGGAGACCAAACAAAGGAGGACCATTAAATTTTAGAGTCAAAGAAGGTATAATCAGAAGGAAAGCAAACACACACACGTGGGTTATATTTCAGATGCTTGTCTTTTAGTATCTTATCTTTTTTTTATAGCTTAACTATGGTATTATTATTATTTTTAAAGATTTTATTTATTTATTTGACAGAGATCACAAGTAGGCAGAGAGGCAGGCAGAGAGAGAGCAGGAAGCAGCCTCCCCGCTGAGCAGAGAGCCTGATGTGGGGCTGGATCCCAGGACCCTGAGATCATGACCCAAGCTGAAGGCAGAGGCTTAACCCACTGAGCCAACCAGGCGTCCAAGTATCTTATCTTATACACATGATTTTCTACATGAATTTATGGTTCTAGCAGTCTATACCACCTCTAAAGGCTTACAACCAGGATATCTTCATTTCGTTTTTACATTTAACACACATGCATGGAGTTCACACCTTGTTTATGTATAGCTCAAGAAAAGGAAGACAGACAAAATCTCTGCCTTTGTGGAGAATCTGGTTTATATTCTGCATAGAAAGCCAAATAATAAAAAGTGAATTCAATTTCAGATAGAGATAAGCATTCTGCAGAAAAGAACACTGTAGTGAGCCAGCACCTGTGCAGGTTGGTGGCATGTGTAATTATGATAGGGTCATCAATGAAGACCTCTCAAAAGAGATGAATGAGAGAGAAGAGGGTGAAATTAAGTGGAAGCAGTAGGCAGGGGTCAGATTACTACAGGGTTTGCAGATTATTTTAAAGTTTATTTTTTTCAAGTGCATTGGGAAGCTGTTTGAAATTTTAAGAATTGCCATTCAATTTATATTTTTAAAATGTGACTCTGAGGGGCGCCTGGGTGGCTCAGTGGGTTAAAGCCTCTGCCTTCGGCTCAGGTCATGATCTCAGGGTCCTGGCATTCAGCCCCGCATCAGGCTCTCTGCTTAGCAGGGAGCCTGCTTCCCCCTCTCTCTCTGCCTGCCTCTCTGTCTACTTGTGATTTCTCTCTCTCTGTCAAATAAATAAATAAAATCTTTAAAAAAAAATAAAAAAATAAAATGTGACTCTGAATCAACATGCAGTGGAAAAAGATGGCAGAGTAGGAGGATCTTGAGCTTATCTCCTCCCAGAAACACACTAAGGCAACAACTACATGTAATGCAGCTCACTCAGAAAATGACCTGAAAACTGGCAGAACGGATCTTCTATAGCTAAAGACATAAAGAGAAGGCCACATTGAGAAGAGTAGGAGGGACAGGGATGTGGTCAGGAACAAAATCTCCTGTGTGGTGACCTACCGCAAGAGGGATATCATAAGTGTGGAAGAGTGAATGGATTAAGCCCCACACTGAGTACCCGTGGCCCTGGAGACTGGCAGAAGGAAGATGAGCCCCCGAATACCTGTTTTTGAGATTATCTCCAAAAGATCCAGAGGGGTATAGAAAACAGTCTCTGCTCTTAAAGGGCTAGCACTCTATATCACCTTTCCTGAGACCCAACACAGAAGCAGCAATTTGAAAAGCATCTGGGTTATACATGAGAGAGAATTACTGAGTACTTTTAGGACATGTGATGGAGGACCAGGGATCTGTAGGAGTTGCTCCAGGAATGAAAGTGCCATTGGGTGCCATTTATCTTTCCCTCCTTCAGTCTAGCTGCCCAGATGCTGTGCGAACTGGTTCTGACACTCTTTTCTACCTTATGAGCACTGTTTGCCTTGTCCTGGACTTCCCCTGTGGACCCACTACACTCAATATGCCCACTCCACCAGACAGCCCTCCAAAGTGGCTTCTGCCCTTCCATATCTGATAGGCAGCCCCAACCAGGACCAGCATCCCCCATCTCCTGCCCCCTAGAAGGACTTCACGTAGGAGGGAAGTTAGCCCCACCAACTGGCATGCCTGCAGTGTATGCAGCTGGGACACTCAGCTAGCTACACCAGGGGCCAGCCTGACCGTGTACCCTGGTACACTACTGTGTACCAACAGTAGTTTTAGCCAGTTATTGCTGATAGTGGGTTGAGAGCCAGCCCTACCTGCCAGCATGCCCACAGCAGTCATGGTCTAGTCATAACAGGATAGTGCATGCAGCCCACAAAGGGGATACTCTTAGGGTACCTGGTTTGGTAATAGGGATATTGTACTACTGGGCCCCACAGGACACCTTCTATACAGAGCCACTGCCTTCAAGACCAGAAGATGTAGCTGATCTACCTAACATATGTATAACAGACAGTTAGACAAAATTGTCGCGGCCGGCGCGACAATCTCGAACCAGGGTTGAGGGTAAGGGAATGAGGAAAAAAGAGTCAAGAGACAAAGTGTGGGAGCAGGAGGGACACAGTGGATGATGTCCAAACAGTGTCTAATTTTATTCCAAAGTGCACT